>CM062818.1:1217750139-1217981130 GCA_031772625.1 Pinus tabuliformis
TTGTTTAAACATAGTTGAACTCAACTTTGATGATGAGTTTTCTAACTAAAATATTGAGTAATATTGGAGCAATAAGATCACATTCATGTAGAAAAGACTATTAGCTACTTAATTTGTGAAACGAACAATCAATCTTCCTGCTCAGAATTTCTATCTCCAATTCTGACATCCTCATCTACCACCCGTCATTGCTTTCTTGCATTACATTGCTTGCCCCTTTTGTCCTCCATACCTCCTAGATATAGATAGAGTTTACGAGATTCCAGCCCCGCACCGAGCTATCTCTGATGCACTTCTAATGATTGTGACAATTACTTTAATGACCACATCAGGGTAATTTGGAGTCAAATCTAGAAAAATATTTTAAGAGATACCTCGCGTGAGATACCTCCCTGAATGCCTTGAATTCCCATATAAGAGCCCTATGAGGAGAGGAGATAATAAAATACATGACCATATTGATCCTCCATGATCTTGAATTTCTAGTCCTGCTCTATGCTAAATATTTTCCACTACTAGTTCGCATGAGGGTTTTCTTCCATGGGTGGATTAGACCTAGATGTCCATGTCATTCACATAGGAGAACTCCTCCTCATCTTCGAATAAGGTCCTTCGACCATAGTCATGATTGTTTTGTACCTCCCATGGATCCCCAATACTTGGAAACAATCACCTCTGCTCTTCCTTATCACATTATGGCAACTTGGCTTAACTCTATTGTTGTTATCTTAGGGCAACACATGATTGTCACGCTCCAAACATGGGAACAAAATACCTCCATGATTTTTTATTAAGTACACATAACCATTGAACTATGGTATCATTTCCTCCTTCATAGCTTCTTTAATACTTATGGTTCCAAGTGCTAGTGATAAGGCTTGGTTGGCCAACCTATCATCTATAGTATTAAAATATTGTAGAACATGTTTAACTTGTGTGGTTGGGAATAGAAATAAATTTTCCATAATTCTTGTGTGGAGATTTGTTGCTTAAAATTTGAAGGAGAAGTGCCTAATGCAAGATGGTGAATGGTGTTATTGGATTCTCTTATTATAATGCGAGACCTAATTGTCAAGGAAGTAGCTAGAAGAAGGTCTTTAGGGAAAGCATACATTTTAACTTGATTATTGGAGGTTTTCCCAAGATTCCAAGAGTAGTCTAATTCAATTTTTCCCTCGAATCCAAAATGTACCCCTCCCCCACGCTTGCCAACCCCAATTTTTTCTTGGAAGCCCCATCAAAGAATAAGATATAAGATTTATAACAGAAGATCTAGGTCTAAAATTGCTACTTCATCAAACATAGTTTCCATAATTATTTTTGGCGTATAGGAGGGATGGTTGTTTGTTGGAAGTTAAAATGAGACAACCATTGATCTTCGTACTTATATAGAAGTTGTAGTCGATAAAATGATCTCTTTGTGAAACTTCAAGGTGATATACAAATTGCAAGAAAATTTTATATATTTTGGGTAATGGATCAAGTTACAAAACCATAAATAAATGATTTTAAACTTAGTTAACAGCCAAACAGAGCAAAATACCATATCATCAGAAACACATAACGACAAACATGATAAAGGAGTTCACCCCTCTCTTGGGCTACATCTCCTGGTCCAGATTCCAATGCAGGGCCTCTTTCATTAAGTGCTTAACTTTGTGTTTACATGGCTTTACAATGCTCAAATGCAAAAATGATGTCTCCAATGGATCCAGAACTGTAAAAAACCACCATCTGGGTTCTTTCTGCACCTCATTTGGCAAAAAACCGAGGAAATTATGCCTCTTCCAAGTTTTTCCCAATTTCCATAGCTAACCATCCTCCAATCCGACCCAAACCTGGCTTGAGTGCCCCAAAACCAAAATTAGCGTGCAAACATGGCCTACAATCCCACCCGACAGGCGAAATTTTCAGACAATTAAACTATCCATTAACCCCCATTTTTCAAAACATGTGGTTGCATGGGGGCCACATGCCCAGGGGCTGGGGCTAACAGTCCTACCCCACCGGCTGGGCCCCCAACACATGGCACTTGGTCATGTTATGGCACAAAAGACCGTGTCAAGTGCCGAAAACCTTGTGCGCCAAAAGTTGGAAACTGAGGTCATATTATGGGCCATATGCCCTAGGGTTGGCCCCCCGTTGCAAACGCTTAGGGGCTAGACCGCTTTGCTCTCACCTAAGGTTATGTGAAGGGTCTTGTGACCCAGGGCTGGCCCCCATCCATTCTTTGCTCGCGGTTGCATTGTGGGTTAACAGTGACGGGGCTGTGACCATGGGACTAGGGGTAAGCCCTAGCGCATGGTCCCGTAACTTGGTTTTGAGGATGCAGAGACTAGGGTTGGGGCTTAGCCTCTACCCTTAACTCCAATTTGAAATTCTCTCCAATTTAATTAGAAGTTGAAACCTCATATGGTTATGAAACAATGTAATAATGTGTTAGTATATGGTTGTTGTTGCTTGGTGTTATACAATAATTTGTCACACTCCCATTATCATATCCTAAGTGTCGCACTTTGTGTCGTCAATGTCACAAGTGTCGCAAAGTGATGAAAGATTTGAAGTGTACTCACCATGAAGCACATACAAAAACATCCCTAAAGAATAGAAGAAAAATTGCGTTGAGTCAATTCTGGAGAAGTTTGATTGAAACCCTAAATTTCAGGACCAACGCTCTTTGCTCCACTGCCAGCCTATGCTAATGGTAGGTTTCATATTGCTAACCTAACACTGCCAGCATGGGTTTTGATATGAAAACCCGCGTTGAACCTCTTCTATCAGGTTTCACTGAAATGGAGGAGAAGCTTCGTATGCTAAAAACTCGAGAAACAATGAGCTAGATGTTGTTGGTTGCAGATATGGTCGAGCTCTCCCATTTGGAGCTCATGATCCTACCTTTAAGGGCCTTCCCCTTGAGAAGTAGACCTTCCTCTTTTATGGATCCCTAACTCCCGCTACCTTCCTATAAATCTAGTCCCTTCCATCCCCAAATGGTTGTTCATTGATTGCCTGCATTCCTATGCTGAGATTATGCTCAAATGTTGCCCATCTAACTAGGAGAGAGAGTGCTTAAGAGTCTTGGCTTGGGCTTGGACATCCACAAAAAGGAGGTCTCCAACATCAAGGCAATGGTTGTATGCTTCCCTTTTTGATTTATTAGTATATACATCTGATGTTCACTTTCCATAAATGTCTAAATATTTATGCATTTAGCTTAATACTCCTTGATCTATTGAGTAGTTTATGTTTGATATATACTATGTATGCTCATGTATCTTGTATTGTCTTTTGATATCTCTTGCAAGTACTCAGATGTAAGGAACAAAAAAACAACAAGTCTGGAAGCTAAGAGATCGAAGTCATCATCAAAGGATTGAGTGATTATCATCAAATCAATGTAGGTCTCTCTCTCTGCATTTTTAAACATAAGCTAGGAAAGTCTACATTAGTTTGTTCAGTTTGTTGCTAGACCCACTCATTAGGCTAAAGAGATCGCCTCTATCTGTAGAGGGAATTTATCTTCACAACAAAATGGTGACCATATTGGGGACTCTATAGCCTCTTTAATCTCTTTTTTGATTTGGTCTTTTGATCAGTTTGACCGACCATTGAATTATCCATTAGTTTGAGCCTATATAGATATGCACATTGAATTATCACTACATGAGAGTGCTAAGTTTGGATTACTTGTTGAAATATTTTTATTTTTTTCCCAATTTTCTCACCCAATAAATTTTTTCCTTGGATAGTTGCACTGTCAATGCACTTTTCTTTAAAACAATCGTGTTGAACCCCTTTCAGCACGGGTTTGGTTATGACAACTGCACTAATCTCAAAAATTTGAGAAAAATTAGTGTTTTTGTCCTAGAATCTAGTGTGTCTTGGCCCCTAAGGTCTTTTTCCTGTCCTTTGTGATTGGATTTGCTAGTGTTTTGTCTGGTTGTCTTGGTTAATTAGCAAATTTGTCTCTTTGGCTTTCAAGTGCTTAGAGTGAAATTGGATTGAATTATAGGGTTTTTAGGTCAATTGGTTATCACTTTCTCCTTGTTCATGTCGCTAAGATATTGGTTTGTTGATTGATTGAATCTTGTTTTTTGTGGAAACCATTCAAAACATCAATTTGCATTTGTTTTAGCTTGTATTTTGCAAAAATTGCTTTTATATTGCACTAGGTCATTTTGCATTTGGAAATCATCTTTGTTGTCCATCAAGCATAGATTACATTGTTTGATTTACAAGTTGAAAAGAGTGCATTGTTTATTTGTTCAAAAGAGAAAAAGTGAAACATAGTTTCATTTGGGTGCTTTTGAATTGGATTCGGTGTTGCTTTGGTTGATGCATTAGTTGCATTAGAGCATTTGAATCAAATCTTCATTTCACTTTGGTTAATGCATTAGTTGCATTAGATCATTTGAAATCAAAGAAAAACATAATTCATATTAGTGCATCTTAGTAGAAGTGAAAATCATTTTACTTGTGAAAGGTTGCATTTAGGATAGTGAAAAGTGAAGATCATTTGTACTTTTGGTAGTACATTTAGAAAGTGAAAGTGAGAGTTAGTGGAAGGCATGTTGTTTGATGCATTTTGTTTGATGCATTATTGATTGAAATTTCTTTCCTTGATTAGTCTAGCTTTCATTGAAACATAAATTTTACCTTTTCTCATATAGTTGCATCTGAGGCATTCAGGTGACACCGTTTTGAGCCCAAAATTGAAACATAATTCAAGATAAGCATTAAAACTTACTCAATTAACCTAAGGATCATTTGGAACTTAACACAAACATTTAGATGTATAGGATAGAGACGTGTCCTAACTTCGATAAACCTAGCAGTTGCCATTATCTACCAACACTGTATCCCGGGGGTGAAATCTCGTTCCATGTACAAAATATAGGATTTTTCTCCAATACTCTCAGGTATATCAGAGGTGCTCCATGTATGGCAAGTGTATGGGAACGCTCTCATCAAACGATTATGCATTAGACAGCGCTAACACAGACATGTGCTCCCCGTTTCATCATGTATATATTGGGAGACCCCACTAGGTTGCTATCCTTTAGCCATGGGTAACATAATCAGCTGCAGGTAACCGAACACAACATTCAGGGAGATCAACAATCGTATGTTAAGTCCTTATTTTCAGCCAAGGTGTATATAATGATTCAAAGATACTTGGTAAACCCTCTTGCCTAGCTTGCCCCTTTTTAATTTTGTTTCATTAATTTCTAAAATTAATTAATTGATCGCGGAAACACATCATTCCTCTGGAAATACTCCTTAATAGATCTTAGGTAGATACCAATGGCAATGATTACCGAGTCTACCAACCAAGGAAATCCCCCTAATGGGAATCCTAGTCCTTTTCCTTCTTTTGGAAATTTTGGTGCTCCCTATATGCAACGTTGTCCCTTCCTAGTTTTATCATTGGTTTGTCAGTTTGGTTATAGTTTGGCCTCAGTGAGTCCGTTCTCGACTAGCCATTGGTTGAAAAAATGGTAAACCTAGCTCCACCTTCAGTTAACTGTACCTTTCCGGTAGAGAGTGAATCTCATACGCTCAAGTTCTTCTGGTTTCTTTAGTTTCGAATGAACTGGAGGGAAATCATCCCATTGCTTAGGTGCATGAGAGCAGTTCTCCTGTTCCCACAACGCAAAAGAGAAAATCTCTCGTTCCTACAACAACCCCTCCTAGTAGTATAGTCACTTCTTTTTATTGGAGTCAATAGGCATGATATCATCTTCTGTCTTATGTGCCTTTCCATATTACAATACAAGCTTCTAATATGGCCGTACCTAGAATATTCATAGACGAGGGTGCATATGTTAGTATTCTATCCTCATCTGCTTGGCAAGCTTTAGGTTCTTCACAGCTTGTTCCCATCACCCAGAATCTGTTAGCTTTTAACATAGGAACCACTCAACCATTAGGGATCATTCCTAAGTTACCTATTACTTTGGGAGGAAATATTGTCTATATAGACGTGATGGTTGTCCAAGGCCCTTTGGATTTTAATCTACTCCTTGGTCATGACTATGTTTATGTCGTAGGAGCTCTTATTTCTTCCCTCTTTCGAGTGATGTGTTTCCCACATGAAGGAAGCATTGTGATCATTGATCAACTTACATTCATTGGTCCCGAATCAACTCCCAATCAACCATCATCCCTAAATGGTTCTTATGTGCAAGCGGTATCACCCCCACCATAGGTTAATTACATGGCCACATTTCCCATGCCCACATCTATTGATAATCTAGTAGGTGATGTAGTACGCCATGTATTGGGGGCATTGGAGCTTGATTTTTCCATTGGATCCCTGGACATGTATCCCTTCCAGAGTATTGTTCTCCCATCTGATGGGAACCTCTTGGAAGCCATGACCTCTTTTGTCCTGTGATCAAGTGTTGGGAGCAGAGTTCCATGTCTTGTGTCGAGCTCATTAAAAAATGAAACAAGGGATATGAGGATATTTTCTTTTACTATGTCAACCTCGTTAAAAAATGAAATAGGTTCCCATGAGTAGAGTTCTTTTACTTGTGTCAAGCTCGTTAAAAAATTAAAAAAGGTGTCATAAGCACGGTTCATTTCATGTGTCAAGCTCATTAAAAAATGAAACAAATTCCCTTCCAATTCGAGTCTTTGATTAGATCTCATAAAATCCCAGTCGAGTCTTTCACTTGATCTCGTAAGTGAACCTTCATTCCATCCACCTGTTAGTAACCAGTAGTCACTTAGGTGAACGAAATGAAGCTTGGAGGGCATGTACCTCGAATTGAGTCATTGTGCTAGGGGCATGAAAATGCATCTCAAGCATGGTTTATCTTTGTTTCAAGCTTGTGTAAATATGAAACCATTCCCACTTTACCTCTCGTGATTACCATCTTTATCAGCTTGTTTTTCTAGATGAGCCTTGGTTTTTTCATTCCATCATCACCATCTCTTGGCCGATCATACCCTTTCACTTGGTTGTTTTACCCTTGCCTGAGGAACATCTACAATGAGTGGTGTTATTAGCCAACCTCTTGACCCTTGCATGTTTTTATCAGTTCCATCATGACAAGAACCAATTTTTATCCTTTATACCACTCGATCCTCCAGGAGGATTCACCTTTAAGCTCTTTTCTGACTCTCAAAACATGAAAATATTATCGAGCACTTGTCTTTTCGAGCTCGTTAAAGGAAATGAATTGACATCCACTCAATATATGTTTAAACCATTTATGGAATGAGATGGATTATTGTATGAAAAAGGAATACCTTAGTTGAACATGCCTAAGAGGATCTCTTGGATATCGTTTTCTACCTTTTTTTATTCAAGAGATGATTTACAAAAGGGACCTTTGGAGTTTTATTTTTTGCCTCTTTTTTAAACTCTCTAAACATTAAAAAGATGTCGAGTTACCCCTCCATCGGACTTGTAAAACTTAAACAACGTAGGACTTGTCACCATGACAAGACCGAGTTTCTCCTTCCTATGACTTGTTAAACTTACTAGGATGGATTCATTCGAAGGATGAACTTATATGCCAAGCACATGGTATCCTCTTCAAGCTTGTGTAAAAATAAAGAGGTAGTCTCTAGCAATAGTGGGGAAAAATGAAAGTGAACATCTCTTAAGGCATCATGTCGCTCTTGAACATGACACCTATCTGTTGCTCATGTCAGGTTTGGGTTACCCTCACTTCATCACTGGCCTTCCTGGGTTTTGGGAAATCCGTTTGCCTCTCAATTGATTATATTTTTACCATGACCTCTGATCTTATTTTGAGTCAAATGCTTCCAAACTCCGGAGTCGTGTCGCTGATATGTTCAGGAGAAGTCCCATCTGCAGTCTTTTACCGCTTATATATTGTCTGGCCTTTCTGCAAAAATCTTGAATCGCTCCTATTATTTTGAGATATCCTATGTTTCGTGTCGTTGATATGGGAAACATTATGGTTCTCCTTCGACGGATCACTTCCTGTCGAATTCAGCTTATTGTTTAGGAAGTTGATTTAGAAACACCCTTTCAGTATCTTGGAGCTTGCATGCCTCAAAATGACAAGTTCTTTGTGTTCGACAACAGGCTTACATCATTGGCCTTTGATCGAATGATTCTGCAAGTGTTCGACTTCAGCTCACCTATTCACACTTGAAGATTGTACTGGTGTAACTTGAGGGCCATCGTCATTATTGGTGGTTTCTCTCGTGCCTGCTAATGATTTACATTATTGACTAGTAATTAGGTGGTTTCTACCATGTTCAACTTCAACACATCTATTCACATGGTTAGATTCGTACTTTGGATCGGGACAGAGTTGAAGACCCTGGATCTCATATGTTAATATCCAGGCTACAAGGAGTTATTGAGTATTCATGATTGTATACATGATCCTTTTCATACAGATGGCTGCGACCATGCCATGGATCCATACATATGATCCTTTCTAGTCGGATGGTTGTGTCCATGCTGTGGGTCCATACACATGATCCTTTATAGTCAGATGGATGTGCCCATGTCATGGATTCAAGTATTGTTAGATGCCTATTCAGGGATGTATCATTAGGCATATTTGTATCAGAGATGTCAAATATGTATATGCTTGATTTGTAGGTCTCCTGACAGTGTTTTTTCGATACTTTCCTTGACTTGTAAAGAATTTCACTCATCACTCCCTATTATGCCTTCATGCTTTAGGGGGCATCTATTATATAGTAATTTGTCACACTCCCAATCTCATATCCTAAGTGTTGCACCTTATGTTGTCAATGTCGCAAGTGTCGCAAAGTGATGAAAGCTGTCAAGTGTACTCATCATGAAAGCACATACAAAAACATACTTGAAGAATATAAGAAAAACTACCCTGAGTCAATTCTGGAGAAGTTTGACTAAAACCCTAAATTTCAGGATCAATTCTCTTTGCTCCACTTCCAGCCCGTGTTGATGGTAGGTTTTCCCAAAATGGAGAAACTTCATGTGCTAGAAACTTCGAGAAACAACAAGCTAGATGTTGTTGGTTGCAGATATGGTTGAGCTCTCCCATTTGGAGCTCTTGATTCTACCTTTAAGGGCCTTCCCCTTTAGATGTGGACCTTCCTCCTTCTTTTGTGGATCCCTAACTCCCTCTCCCTTCCTATAAATCTAGTCTCTTCCATCCCAAAATGGTTGGTCATTGATTGCCTGTATTCCTATGCTGAGATTATGCTCAAATGTTTCCCATCTAACTAGGAGAGAGAGTGCTTAAGAGTCTTGGCTTGGACTTGGACATCCACCAAAAGGAGGTCTCCAACATGAAGGCAATGGTTGTATGCTTCCATTTTTATTTATTAATATATACATTTGATGTTCACTTTGCATAAATGTCAAAATATTTATGCATTTAACTTAATACTCCTTGATCTATTGAGTAGTTTATGTTTGATATATACTATGTATGCTCTTGTATCTTGTATTGTCTTTTGATTTCTCTTGTAGGTACTCCGATGTAAGGAACCGAGCCTGGAAGCTAAGAGATCAAAGTCATCATCAAAGGATTGAGCGATTAGCATCAAAGCGAGGTAGGTCTCTCTCTCTCTCTGCATTTTTAAACATAAGCTAGGAAATTCTGCATTAGTTTGTTCAATTTGTTGCTAGACCCACTCATTGGGCTAGATATATCGCCTCTATCTGCAGAGGGGATTTATCTTCACAACACTTGGTGCTTGGTCACTGGTTCGAATCCCTTGGGATGTCATTGGCCCTCACACCAAAATTTTAGCCTGTCACTTGGAGGCCACGTGGCAGCCTCACATTAGCCCACGTGGCCTCCCACCATTGGTCCTTCAAAAACACAGTCAACCCACCAAATATAATAAAATAAAATTATGAGCCAATCAAATTCGAATATTTTTTTACCAATCTGAAGTGCCCAAGTGGCAACCTGCCACTGGCCCAAAAATGTACGGTCAACCTGTCAATTTGCAATTTTTTTTACCTATTTGGGAATTCAATAAAAACATGATATCGGGAGCATACGATATCGGTTTTCAATGATTCAAGATGTGTTGGATTCAGATCGCGGAGATCCATGCATTGGTATAGGTTTTGAGAATTTCTGAACACTTTGAATTTTGAGCACTAAACTGATCCCTTGGATCACTCCTCCCCACTAAAAGCTTTTGGACCTCTAAAAGATCATTTTCAATCAACAAACAGATGAGGGTATAATTACATCACCCTTCCAATTTCAACCCATTTGGATTTGTTTGTTTTTGTCGCTTTGAGCTCCTTATGAAAGTATTTCACTTTTGAAGTCTTTGTCATTTTGTCAAAGATAATATCTTGCTGCAATTTTTCAAGATATTCAGAAAAGAAAACTGCTCTTGAAGGAATTTGAACATTCCCTCCCCAATCTTCAATCAAATAAGACTTATTCAATTTCAAGTTCACTTCACCTTGAACACTGTAGTCATAATGATAATAATGCTTAGCATGTCTAGCCTCACACTTGGCTTGACTCTTTATGAAATGTGATCGCCATCACCATGCACCATCTCTCTTCGAGGCCAAAACATTATGAAACCCACAAGAAGATATTTTAGAACCAATGTCCTCTTTGTTAAATATATTTTGCATCTGATTTTTGACCCTTGCATTCTTTAACATTGGCATCTTGTTCATACCAATGTTCAACAATGATGCATTCTGTTGCAATTGCACTTCATATTATTTTCCTCCTTTAGGAGGTAACATGTTAGACTCTTGAAACATCTTATCACATGGATTAGAAACCTCCATGAAATTAGATTTCAAACTTGATTCATATCCTTGAGAGGCTTTATATTCCTCAACATCTTTGTGCTTGAACATTAACAATGTAAAATTATGACTAGCAATAACAAGCATCTTCATTTGTCCAGCATTCGTAAGAGATAAAATCATTTTCTTGCTATGTGCTCTAACAATGTACTCAATCCCATTTTTGAACAAATGATATTTATTCTCATGGTGATGAAAAATGGCTCTCTTATCATATAGATATGGGTTTCCCAAAACAATACCACATATATCAAGCAGAACTACATCAAGTTCTACCTCATCAAGGAAGTTTACAGTGATGAAAAATCTAAGTATGCATTCCCTTGTCACTTGCAATTTTTCGTTCTCACATACCCAACCTAAAGGATAAGGTTTAAGATGAGGAATGGTTTCTAAATTCAATTTCTTGACAATATCTTCTGAAATGATGTTTTCTTGTGATCCACTATCAAACAATGTATCTATCTTAGCATGTTTTGAAATATCTCTAATGTGGAAAAGCTCTAGTATTCTTGTTTTTTCATATTGAGTTTCATTAAGGCTATTTGAAGAACTAGTACTTTCAATGTCCATACTTTTCAATCCCATGGTTGTGATCTTTGTTTCATCCCCAGAATTAGAACCTAAATATTGTTGTATAGTTCCATCAACCTTTTCTTTCTCCTTGTTGTTAAACTTTTTGGGTCTCATCTCAGGATGAACTTTCCAGCAATGGTCTTCATCATGGCCCTCTACATAACAATGTTTACATGTGGGTTTTTCTCCCTCCTTCTTGATGGCTGCATTCTTCTTCCCTTTACCTTTGAACTTCCCCTTTCCTTTGTCTCCAGACTCAAATGAGTTCTCACTTGTTTCATCCAAAACATTCTTCCCTCTTGCTTCTAGATGTGTTGCCTGTATACAAACTTCATCTAAATTTGTAGGGTTAAACATTAGAATAGTGTGTCTCAAGTAGCTATGTAAACTTCCAATGTATTTGAGTAAAGTGCCTTGAGAGGATAAATATAAACCCAAAATCAATGCTCTCCTTCTAAAATCTTGGGTATAACTTTGCACACTTTGACCTTCTAATTTCCTAAATTTTTTCCAATCCATCATAGCTTTCTGCATGTATGCTAGAGGATAAAGTTGTCCTTTTAATGCAACGACAAAATCATTCCAAGAGGATAAAACCTTACCATGTTTCTTCATGTCCTCTTGAGTTTTGGATTCTCACCAAATAAGTGTTGCACCTTCCAATCTAAGAGAAGCAAGCTGAATTTGGTCTCATCATCCTTGATTCTTTGTATCCTAAAATACACTTCAATCTCACGAACCCAATTATCCAATTTCTAAGCATTTACCTCCCCATTGCACATAGGCAATTCAAACTTTATATCAAGTTTAAACAAAGGAGTTTTACGATGACCCTTTGGAGAATTTGGAGGTGTTTCTGAAAGGGTATGAAGGTGAAGGTGTTGGTTTGTCACCATTCTGTCCATTCCCTTTTGGAGGCTTGTCTCCTTTTCCTCCATATCCTTTTGGAGGTTTTGAGATCTCTCCATACAACCTTGAATTCATCTCTTCATAAAGAACCTTTACCATTTCATACATCTCAAAGAAAGCTTTTCTGAAAGCTTTTTCATCTTCAAACATCCCTTAAGGACCTTCTTCATGTGCCATGACTATTGAAGCTTCAGGTGTGTTTTTTCTCCTTTAAACAATTTGAGATCTTGGCTCCACAATTTCTCCTTCTCCTCTTTTAAGCTTCAACCTTGTAGGCATCAGAAAAACACTTGCAAAAAAAATCAAACCTTCACAATAACCTCATGCTCTGATACCAAAATGACTTGTTTATGAAACTTCAAGGTGATATACAAATTGCAAGTGAATTTTTTTATGTATTTTGGGTAATGTATCAAGTTACAAAACACATAAACAAATGATTTTTAAACTTAGTTAACTGCCAAAACAGAGACAAAATACCATAACAGAAATACATAACAACAAACATGATAAAGGATTTCATCCCTATCCTAGGCTACATCTCGTGGTCTAACTTCCAATACATGGCCTCTTTCATTAAGTGCTCAAGTTTGTGCTTACATGGCTTTACAATGCTCAGAATTCAAACTGATGTGTCCAATGGATCCAACTATCAAAAACCCCCATCTGGGTTCTTTCTGCACCTCATTTGGCCAAAAACTGAGAAAATTATGCTTCTTCCAAGTTTTTCCCAATTTCCACAGCTAACCATCCTCCAGTTCAACCCAAACCTGGCTTGAGGGCCCCAAACCTGGAATCGACGCACAAACCTGACCTTTTTTGGATAGTTAAATGTTGATTTAGGGTATCATCGGATGTGTTATAGCCATGAAAATTGATGGAGAGGCTAAAGCATATGAGATCTCTAGTACCCACAAATGGTTTAGGCAGATTCTAAACAGTTTGGGAGATATTAAAATAATTAATATTTTTAATGGAGTCCCTAAGTCTAAACTTAGGGAAAATAAAATATTAATGTGAATTAATATAAAACTGTGTTAGAAGGGTCCAAAATTCATGGATCAATCCAGAGTTAATCTTAGCCATTGATTAGGGACTTAATCTCGGCCGTTGAATTGTCAATGAGAAAAGTATAAGAGGAGGCTTGAGGGTCACTTGGAGAACACACAGAGTTGATCAAGAATTCGATTTTCTGGGATGGGGCTTGTTGAGGAAATCGAAGGAGTGATCAGAGTTGTAGCTGAGGGGTAGTGAATATAGAAGCAGAGAGGCAGAGAGGGTACCAGGAGCATTAGCGCAAAATCCAAGAGAGAGGGACGTAGAGCCAGCTAGAGGCCATGCAGAGCTAGTGAGGACCCACGCAGAGGCAGCCAGGAGTTGCACAGTGCCAAAAAGAGCTAGCATGAATTACACAGAGGCTCTAGAGGCTGACACAATGCCTCTAGAGGCTGACACAGGGCGAGTTAGGGTGACGCTGGGCCAGAGAGGCTGACGTAGTCCCTAGAGGTAGATGCTAGAGAATTTATGGGGCAGATTGGAGCTGAGAGTTGTGGGATTGTTCATCCGAGGTTTTAGCCAGAATATATGTCTCCGATTGAGAGGTACTTCTACCGAGATCATTCTCTGTTGGGTGAGCCTGTTTGGCACCCAGATTGTATTCTGAAACTGCTTAATAATAAAACCCTCAAATAGCTACACCAGTTTTCTCGCATTGGGTTTTTCCGAGGACATTGGTCCAAAAACAACGGTGTCACTTGTGTGCTTGTTTTTCATTCATTTTATGATCTGTAATGTGTTGAGCATGTACTTGTATTTATTTTTAGTATTTACATTGTAAATAACTTGTTAATTAAACATAACAAGTAGGTAGAAATAAATCAGAAAGTACATGAAGGATTTCGAACAATTAGACAGAAATTCCAACATGGTATCAGAGCGTGGTTGCAGATCATAGGAAAATTGAGGGCATCAACCGAGCAGAGCGGCAACAACAGAGATAGTTGTCCCGAGTGACAGAAGTTGTTCCTAGCAGAAAATCAGCAAGGAAGGGGTGACACAGTGCTTGCATCATCAAGTTTGATCCGGGAGAAGGATCAATGCAGTGGCAGAAAAGAGCAGAC
Source organism: Pinus tabuliformis (assembly GCA_031772625.1). Taxonomy (NCBI): domain Eukaryota; kingdom Viridiplantae; phylum Streptophyta; class Pinopsida; order Pinales; family Pinaceae; genus Pinus; species Pinus tabuliformis. The sequence goes on from CM062818.1 coordinate 1,217,764,522, forward strand.
CTGACCTACGTAATGCCCGGTCATATTTCTCAGTCAGGAAGGATTGACGCCCGTGGCCATGAGGTACAGATTTTGCTGGTGCTGGGATTATGCAGAGTCTAGATATGGCCTACCACCTTTTGCATTATCACCTTTGTCTGCTGATCTAGAGGCTTTAGAACTGTTGCCTTCTTCATTACTACCAGTAGTCCACCCTCTACCATATGACTGGCCTCTTCCTCTACCGGTTCCTTGTCCTCTCCTGGCATTTTGCTTTCTAGTAATTTTCTCTTCAGCTTTCATAGCACTTTGATATGCTTCTTCAATGTTCCTAGGAGACAGAATAATAATTTCATCTAAAATTTCTAGCCTTAAACCATTTACGTACCTGGTTTTCTTCTCCGAGGTAACCTCTGTATAACTGGCCCTTAAGTTCACTCAGTAAAACTCCTCAGTGTACTCCCTCACAGTCATTCCTTTCTGTTTCATATTATGCATTTGTCTGTGTAGTGCAATCTGATAATCTTTCGACAGAAATCTGCCCTTCAACTTGGCCACCATCCTTGACCAGGTTTTGATCGGCAGCTTGTTCAATCTCCTTCTCTCTATTTGGACACCGTCCTAGCACAGGGCTGCGTGTCCCTTCAACTTCGTCGTAGCGAACTTAACTCTACGATCTTCACTGACCTCCTCACACTCGAAATACTTATCCTGCTCGTTGATCCAGTCCAATAGAACCTCTATGGATAGGCTTCCATCATAATTTGGGAGTTCTGGTTTGGGTTTACTGCTTGCCACTAAGATCGATCTTAGCAGTCTCATTTCTGGGCCCTCTCCATCTGATCCATCTGTCGTCGCTTCAGCTTCCTCTTCGTTGTCATCGCCTACCTCTGGGTCCCTTCGTCTCCCTGCTTCGAATGCCTCCAAACAGGTAGTAAGAATCCTGATTTCCTCTCTCGGTCCTTCATCTGCTACCCTCCGAACACCTCTTCCACAACCTCTCCTTCCTACCTCCATTTCTTCAGTCAATTTCAACCTGCTCTGATACCACTATGATGGGACCAGCCCAACACTGTTCGGACTAATCAATAATTAAATGATTTTAAACTATGATTAAGTTGTGGATTAGTTTATGATTCCAATGCTCTCGGATATTTCTGGAAAGTGATAGATGGCATTTATATCTGTATTTAATTCTATGTACTCACCTTGGGTCACGTTTCCTTCTCCTCGTTTCACCAAAACTCTTCCTCCGTTGCTCATTCAACCATTTTGCATTTGTTCGCCGAGGGTTTGCTCTGGTGAGGTTTTTGGTGCCTATGTATGCAGCTATGCTGCTAATGCTGGGCACGCCTTCTAGTTTGTTTTCTGGTCCGACAGTGTGTCTCTTATACTTGCTTGGCTCTTACGCTTGTTTGGATAGTCTTTGACCCTGGTTCGTTGGGCAACCAAGGATGGTTCTGTCGTTGCCTGTGTAAGTAGATTTCTATGCTCTTTTTGTAATTGCTCCAACTGGTCTTTGCTCCACGAGCTCGGGTTCTGGTTTGAAGCTATCTCGTTTGTGAAACTCAGTGGTTGGCACGCATTCAGGTTTCGAAATAGTGGCGCTCTCCAGTCTTTGGCTTCAATGCAGGTAGTCTCTTCTATCCATGATTCAATTTGCCTTTTTCATTCTCCTGTTCCTTATGTGGCCACTCCTTTGTCTCAGTTGTTGGTTGGAATTCGTGGGTTAGAGGATTGTTCTCTATTCTCGCTGCAAATCCTTTAGGTATGGACAATGTGTCCCTTGTATATTTGCTTTCATGCACTGTGTTTTGGTTTTCCTCTGTCAACTTGTGCTAACAACTATGTGTTGGCTCCTTTACAGGTATTGGGGTTTGTAGTTGGATCTGCTCAGAACAATTCGACTGGTCTCTGTCGGGTAGGCTCTGCCAACGCAACTAGACTTCAGTTTTATTTTATAGAATAGGCATGTGAGAATGAGGGTTTGATTTCCTTCAATGCTTAGCCAATGTGACTCTCGGTTGTAGCCAACGTCCTGGTCATTTTGTTATCATAGGCTTTCACGTTTCGGTGATTGTTGGCTGTAACTGTTAATGTATGGGAGCCGTGTCCCAAAACCCTCACCTAGGGTTTGTCGACTGTCGGTTTATGTGACTGTCCGTGTATTACTTTGGAATTTTGCTATGCATCTTTATACATTTCATTTTATAATTTAAAGGAAGACTTTCAGGAAACTTTGGTTTCGATTTACCTTAGTTTTAATGATGGTGATTTTGGCTATCGTTTCCTTCAATCTGGCTTCAACGCCTTCGAGCTATACTTGTTAAATTGCAACCGTGTTTATAATACTTTTCCACGAACAGGAAGTTCTGTAATGATTATGGTAATTTGTCATGATGGTCGATGTCGAAGTCAAAAGATATTGTATGGCCTGTATATGCTTTACTCGTCCGATTTATTTGTCTGCATTTGCTCTGTCTAATCAATACCGTTTTTCTTCTGTGGGATACAAACCCTTGTTCTGGGTTTTACATCTCTATCACGTTGTCTAGACTCTGTTTCCTTCGTTCAACTGTTTCGCTGTAACTTGATTACGTGCTTGTCCGTTCTGGTCTTGGAACTTACATACGACTTATAGTGCTTTGTCTTCTTTTAAGAGAGGAAGAAAAAACATAAAGTTGTAGGTCTGCATTCTACTTGTTATTTGAATCGGTTAAACAATAGGAAAAAAAATAGTTGCACAATGTATAGATGATAATACAGATGGATGATAGATGAATTTGTGCTCTGTCTCCTTTTATTATTTGTATCCGAAAATGTTGAACCTCTTCAATGATTTTCATTGTTACATTTATATGCTTTGTCTACAGTTAATGGAACTGTGTAGTTACTTTCAGTTGTAGACCTTATAGTTACATAACTATTAAGTATTCAGTTCTGCCTATATGGAAAGATTTTACATTTAGACACATTTGTCTTTTTCTCTTAAAAATGACAGGACAATTATTAATCTACTGTTTATTAAAGACAAACAAGTAAATAACCTTAACCGACCAACTACATTTGACTAATACTGAGATTAAGATAAAACAAAATCCTACATCCTACTCTAACAAATTGAACATATAAAACAATCAATATGCTAACTCAACTCTCCAACCTGGCAGAGACCAACACCCGGTCATAGTGCCTTAGCTGGATGCTCTTGCATCATTTATGTTTTCAAGCATAAGGAGATCTCATATGCATACTATAATTTCCAAAAGCACTATACTACCATGTTTCATAGCTATTGAATTTATTATAGAAAATGATGATACTAAAAAAATGACGATATTAATAGTGAAGGAAGGTGCATTGTTTCATTCCAACCTTTTGACTTCGCAAACCGTATAAATACATGATAATTGGTTTTGTAGTGCATTCCCACTAAGACAATAACATGAAAAAGGTTTGACAAGATAGCAGGCATAAGTTAATATATTCTTTGAAAAAATGATGGAGTTTATATAATCACTAACTTGAGGGATCCTTACATTACAGTAATGGCATTAATGTGCAGATTGTATGGTGGAGCCGATTACATTACATTTCAAATATACATGGGCATCATTTATACAAATTGTTATTGAAATCGGTTCAATTTTTAGTTGGGTATCCATTCTATCTCATGCTTTTAAGAGAGCCATTGTAAAAGCAAAGAAACCAGCTACTAAAATCCTCTCCATGTGTTACATGGCATCTTTCCTTTTAGACATCATTTTTGTAAGTTAAAATTAGAGCTGGAAGACAATTGGAAATTCAATCCATGTATATTGTAAATCAATATGGGAGAATAAATATAAAAGGAAATATGCACAAGTAAGCAATTTTTTTCTTGCTTCTTTATACAAAATAATTTTCTATAAATAATTCCTAAGACTAAGTGAAGAAGCAACGTTGTTGGTAAGGAGCATTGGAAATCAATATTGAAAGAGGATCATACTTAAGAGTTTATGAGGTCATTGATTTCCCTCATTTATTGCCCAAGTATGTGCCCAATATACTAGTGCCTATAGAAATAACTTATTAGACTATTCTTTAGGACTTCAATGCTTCTAGCAAATGATTCAAGAAAGAGAACCCTCATTCCTTATAATATGTATATTGGCCAATATGGGCTTAGTAATTTAAAATAGGCCAAGCGCCATGCTCAAATATAGATTTCCAATATGATGGGATTGTTGTAAAACATAGTAGTTATGTTTTTGTCTCATGGCTATATGTTCATGAGCAATGGGACCATGGGCTACCATATGAAAATGCAAACTCGTGTGAGGAGGTAATAAAAAGGTTAAAGCCAAATGATCTAACCTCTATGTAGGGAATGAGCTCAAATGAACAAATTTAATAGATTAAACAAAAATATTTGAAGCTAAGAAATTGGGAAACAAAGAATCAAAGTAGAAATTGAAAAATCAAGACTCGAAGAGGAAAAAAAAAACCTTAAAAGAGAGGAAAAATAAAAGGTTATGGCAACTGAGTTAGAAAAGAAATTAGAAGAAGAAATATTAAAGCAAGAAAGAAAATTGAAGGAAGAGGTTGCAAGAAATGAGGAAGCCAGTCAAAAACAACACAATGTTAATAAACCTATAGAGCAACTCAACAATGTCAAAATAATCAAACTAGTCAACCTCATGTTTACAACTTTACTGATTTTACTATGGAAGACATAGTCATCCCAAAATAAATCACATCAACAAGGAAATGCATCAAAGGCAAAGATATGGAAATGGAATAGATAACTACTCCTAGTAGCTAAGAAAATATTCTTTTCTTGGGGGAAAAAAGTATACTAGTGTTGGACATTGGATAAACCAACACTCCTCGTGTGTTTCGTGACATGGCTAACCGCCTCTCGTGGATCCTTATCTTTGGCGATGCGATCATTGACTAACACCTACAAGTTTTGATATAACGACAATCGTGATTCCCAACAAGTGGTATCAAAGCTTAGGTCACGAGTTCGATACACACCTGGCTAGTGTTGGGGGGGAGGTTGTTGGACATTGGATAAACCAATGCTCCCCGTGTGTTTCATGACATGGACTAACCACCTATCGTGGATCCCTATCTCTGGCGATGCGATTGTTGACTAACACCTACAGGTTTTGGTCTAACGACAATCATGTTTCCCAACAACTAGACCGAATTAATAAGGTAGTTGATATGGAATTGATTGCTTACAGTAAGAGAAACAAAAATATAACTAAATAGACTTAAAGGAAGAGAAAAATTAACATGGACAAGACAATCACTTACACCACTAAAGATCACATGTTAGATACAAAAGTAACCAAACTAATAGAACTACTCTTAACTAAATTGGTTATTACCTATGCTAACTTGACATATCGCAATAAGAGACAACAAATGTACAAAATTTGGAGAAAAATATTGCATTATTAGAAAATCAAGTAAAATATTACAAATATGTATAGGTTTTGATTACAACTTTTATAAATCATGTATTAGGGGAGGATCAGGCTAATGCATAAATAAAAGAAGATTATTATGCAAAATCATTTTAGTCGTACAAGCTTAGTTTATATTTATCTATTTTATATAAATAAAATTTGATGTGCAGAGAGAATTAGGGAAAAATTCAAGCCTAACTTAAGTAATGCATAGAGGCGATGAACCCCACAATATAAGGATTTTGAACAAAATTGAGATTTGTGAAATTGAGTAGGACTTAAACTATTGGAACAAAGTTGCCCACGAAGCACAAAGAAAATTTGAAGAGGAGTGGATGGCATGTAACAAATTTGGGATTTCATTAAAAATACCTCCACCCAATGTCAAATCCCTTCCCTTCGCCCATTTAAAAATTTGTATCCAATAAAACAAATTTTATAAATGTTTGCAGATATGGTAACATTGTACAAGTTTGAGGTGTAAAGTGTATCGAGTGTTAACAAGGGGCATACTCAAAAGTTCCTTGATGAAAAAGCAAAGAAGACAAATCAAGTTAAGTGTGCCTTCTCTAAAGTTAACAAATACAGTGAAGGATATAATAGTGTTCCCTCACAATGATTTAAGTAGAATTCTTTTTCATTAAAGAAAGAAATATAATAAAGAAGTAGTTAGGGAGAAAACCCTTTGTTCACTTGAGGGTTATGTCTTAATTGGTTATTTTAACCAATTTTTGTAATTATATTTATAGTAGTATTTAAGAAGTAATAGGGGATTTTTGGTGCAAAGGATTTTTGATGAATTATATTGTAAAGAACTACATGTGATACTATGATGAATTGAGATGCCAATCATTGGCTAGATATCTTTATGATTGAAGGAAGCTTTCACGCATATGGTGTGCTATGGACTATGCATTGTGCAATTTGACTTAAAACATGGACGTTTTGTAATAAACTTGTTTTTATGTGTTTTAGGCTATCCTAAAACAACATTGGCATTTCTTTCATTTAATTTGTTTAGCAAATCCATGTCATGTAGTTTATAGTAATATACTACATGTTTTTAAGCTTAGTTTCTTCTTTTATTCGAAAGTTTTATTATTATATCTAATGAATTCTAGTGAAACTATTTCACAAAGTTTAAAGGATAAATCATACTATATCTTATGTTTTGAGAGCTAACTATCCAAGATGTGCATTTATTTCAAGCATTATTAGATAATAAATTTACTTCTTTTGAAAATAATAAAAATAAAATATTGCATATACTTAAAGCTCATTGAAAGGCTATTGAGTCATTAATCCAAAGAAATTTCCATTCCAAACAAGAAAAAGTCTAATTAAGCCTATTCAATAGTTTAAACCCCTGCTATTAGTAATTAGTTATTTTTCATCTTCAACACTTTGTAATGAAAACATTGAATTCACTAAACTTTGAATTTTTCTCTTCTCAAAGGAAGCCAAACATTTTTATTCACATCATTATCACAACATTTATCAAATATTATTGCTTATGAAGACAAACATTGCATATTAGATTGTTTAAACATAGTTGAACTCAACTTTTGATGATGAGTTTTCTAACTAAAATATTGAGTAATATTGGAGCAATAAGATCACATTCATGTAGAAAAGACTATTTAGCTACTTAATTGGTGAAACGAACAATCAATCTTCCTGCTCAGAATTTCTATCTCCATTCTGACATCCTCATCTACCACCCGTCATTGCTTTCTTGCATTACATTGCTTGCCCCTTTTGTCCTCCATACCTCCTAGTATATAGATAGAGTTTACGAGCTTCCAGCCCCACACCGAGCTATCTCTGATGCACTTCTGAATGATTGTGACAATTACTTTAATGACCACATCAGGGTAATTTTGGAGTCAAATCTAGAAAAATATATTTAAGAGATACCTCGCGTGAGATACCTCCCTGAATGCCTTGAATTCCCATATAAGAGCCCTATGAGGAGAGGAGATAATAAAATACATGACCATATTGATCCTCCATGATCTTGAATTTCTAGTCCTGCTCTATGCTAAATATTTTCCACTACTAGTTCGCATGAGGGGTTTTCTTCCATGGGTGGATTAGACCTAGATGTCCCATGTCATTCACATAGGAGAACTCCTCCTCATCTTCGAATAAGGTACTTCGACCATAGTCATGATTGTTTTGTACCTCCCATGGATCCCCAATACTTGGAAACAATCACCTCTGCTCTTCCTTATCACATTATGGCAACTTGGCTTAACTCTATTGTTGTTATCTTAGGGCAACACATGATTGTCACGCTCCAAACATGGGAACAAAATAGCTCCATGATTTTTTATTAAGTACACATAACCGTTGAACTATGGTATCATTTCCTCCTTCATAGTTTCTTTAATACTTATGGTTCCAAGTGCTAGTGATAAGGCTTGGTTGGCCAACCTATCATCTATAGTATCAAAATATTGTAGAACATGTTTAACTTGTGTGGTTGGGAATAGAAATAAATTTTCCATAATTCTTGTGTGGAGATTTGTTGCTTAAAATTTGAAGGAGAAGTGCCTAATGCAAGATGGTGAATGTGTTGGAAATAATACTGAGAGGGGGGGGTGAATCAGTATTATCATATTAATAAAACTTTTTCATTTCCATAATCAGATTCATATATGCTACTTCCACAACTTCTTATGATTAAGTTAATCGATCTTCAATGAGTGCATAGAACATTATCAACTATATTATCAGTTAACAGATGCAGTAACATAAAGTAGATCATCACACATAAGGCACACACATGAACACAACGATGTAAGGTGGAAACCCAATGCGGGAGAAAAACCACCTGCTGCAAGTCATCTCAATCTTCTTCTTAATAAGAAAATTCTTTTACAATATTTGTACTGGTGCAGCCTTATACCAGTACGGGAGCTACAACCCCCTTTGCTCTTGTACTAGCCGATCTATTTACTAGTACGCAGGCTACTACCTGCTACAATGCTCCAAAGATTTCCTTTAGCTCTTGTACTAGCTTAGATACTAGTACGTAGGCACCGGCCTACAATCTTCTCTCCTTCAAGTACCACGTTTCATCAATTTTCATACTGGATACACTGAAGCACAACCCATAAACTGAAAGGCCACATTTCATCCAATTTTCATACTGGACCCAACAACAACATGAAGCTCAAACAACCTTCTGAAACACCCAATCAACTGAAGTAACCAGATCAACAATAATAGGACAAAACCCAGAACACAACAATGATAAACAAAGGCCCCCGAGGGTTAGCTCAAATGGTCGAGTTCCCGCTGATAGTACTCTCCGGTTTGAGAGGTCACGGGGTCAAATCTCCTCGACGCCCTCGGGGGTAGGCCTGATGGTCGTGCAGCTCTACGTGGACGTAGCGGCCCACCTCCGGTGCCCCCGTGAACCACATCGAAAAAAAAAAAAAAAAAAAAAACAATGATAAACAAAGATTTTAAGAGAAGGAAGCACCCTGCTCAACTGCTAGCCTGAGTCCGGACTCACCCTGCTCAACTTCTAGCCTGAGTCCCGGACTCACCCTGCTCAACTGCTGGCCTGAGTCCCTGGACGCACCCTGCTCAACTGCTGGCCTGCGTCCCGGACGCACTCGAACCCTTCTGCGCTTGCGTCCGGCGCACCTGTAACTCTTCGCTCCTGCGTCCCGGACGCACCTGAACCCTTACTGCACCTGCGTCCCTCCGGGCATAGATGATTTCAAGACTTCAGAAGTAACCCAGACAATCAGATCCACAGATCTGAACATGCGCCGAAGAGATCTCGGTCCATCAGTAGATTCGCTTTGTTTAGATCTAGACCAGATCTAGCCCTCATAAGATATTCAACCCAAGACTTGCCAAATCCAAATGATCTCCTTTGCTTTATATAGGCAAGTTCCTCCTTAAAACATGGAACAATACCACGAGCCGACACCATAGAAACATAAAACCGTCGGCTAGATACCACACAAGAAACCCCCACGTGCTTTTCTCTGCCTTGAAATGTGTGCACTGGGTGGACGCAACCCCTGAACGGCTGGCCTGCGTCCTTGGACGCGGGTTCTGCATGGTATACCTGCGGGGACGCACTTTCTGAACTGGCTTCCTGCGTCCTTCATAATTTTCAATAAAATGAGAGCTGATCATTAACTTCTGCTGCTGACTTGAAGAATAGTGAACTACCACCTGAATGGGTTGCCATCAAGGACAACACTTTAGCCATAATGCCAACAATCTCCCCCTTTGGACTTGATGGCAAAGCTTACTAAGAACTTGCCATTTGATTCCTTTGAGTTGTCCTGCATCTATGTATTATGTTACATCTGATATCTCTTCTGAATGTATATAAGTGAGATGGTCTTCTATGAGGGGGGTTGCCATCAAGTACAACACATGCATCATAATGCCAACAATCTCCCCCTTTGGACTTGATGTCAACAACACCAGATCACTCTCCCCCTTTGACATCAAGGGTAAAGGGGTATGCTCCCCCTAAGAACATGCTCCCTTTGACTATAAACCAGATCTGCTGAAGTCTCTGAATGAGCTCCCCCTTTGAATATGACATGGTGCTCCAATCTGATAATGGTCTTTCTGAGAACAAGCTGAGATGTCTGCTCTGCTATATAGTGTTGTTCATGCTCAAGCTCCCCCTGACTGTAAGCAAGGTCTGCAAAAAGGTGTTCTACAAGAAGAACATGACTCTATATATATCATAAATGACCTTCCTATTACCAAAAGACTCAATACATACATCCATCACCCATCACAATAAGGATCATCCATCCAACCAAGTGGGAATACATCAGAAATATGAGAACCAAATACATTACATCTTCATCCCATGCATAGTGGGGGGACATAGGCCGTTACATGACCTGAAGAGATGACGATAATAGATAGACTATTACAACATGAGTCTTGCTACGACCTTCCAAACATCTAAAGATCAGCACTGTATAATCTACTCCATAGTATCTGTCAACATCAACTCATAACCATCGAGATCTACATGAATCAAGAGCCATCAAATGAAAGCATCAGCATCAAACAACATATGTATGAATAATCATCCCTGTATCCAGCCAACAATCCTCATCCATTTGTGCCAAGAAAGAAATCATGCATCATGCTCATGTCAACATCATCATGAAATGCATATGAGTAACTCATCATCATCATGTCTCCAACAATGCGACTTTGAATAATCATCCACGAAATCAGCCAACCTCATCCATATATGTGCCAAGGATAATAAGGACTTCATGCAAGCATCATTAGAGAATCAACCATACATCTGATCATGTGACCAACTCATAATAGCAAGATGAATCATAAGCATTGTCACCAAGGACCATAATGCCAACAATGAATTTAGGACATATGCTCCCCCTGAACCAGTGCCATCTGTTAAATCTGATCATGCATATCAAGAAGAATCAGCCAATAAATGCTTTGAGACAGGTACGCACTTCATCTTCTGCTGCGCTGCGTCCTGTTGCTGCAGGGACGCACCCAAAAACACTATCGCGCCGCGTACTTTTACTCAGGGACGCACCCAAAATTACTATCGCGCCGCGTCCTTTTGCTTCAGGGACGCACCTGATCCTCAGTCGCTCTGCGTCCCCACGCAGATCTTCAGTTACTGAACTGCGTCCTGGACGCACCTGGACTTGGTCTGGCCTGCGTCCACACGCAGGTCTCCTGTTACTGCATTGCGTCCTGTACTTTTAGCTTCCTCTGATTCTGGTATGTCTGTACATTGTACTGTGCCATCCTTTCCTGACTGTACTTCCTTTTTCCTCCATATCTTCAAGCGTGATGATGATATTTTCTCCTTTTGATATGGTGCCCAAACTTTGTTCCTGCATTCCTTAGCTATATGTCCAAGATTGTTACATGCATAACATCTTACATGTTTCATATTCCTCCTGTAACAATCAGTAGCTTTGTGACCAAACATATTGCAAGCAAAGCAATATCCATAAAAGTACCTTGATTGAGATGACCTTTCTGCATAATGGTCTTGAACTCTTCTTCTTCTACATCTAGCTGCAACATGTCCAAGATTATGACATACATAACATTCAACATTATTCATAGGAGGAGTAAAGGATTTTCTTTGAGGAATCTCTTTCCTTTGTTGATGATGAGATTGATCTTTCACTTCTTCGTTGATCACTTTAGATTTCCTTTTAGAGTTTCTTGCCTCACCTTGTGAACTAGATTCACCTTCAACAGATTCATGGAAACCAAGACCAGTCTTTATAGCAGGGGACCTTTGACTACTAAGAATATCATCCAATACTTTAGAGCTATCTTGAAATCGTAAAAGCTTATCCTTTTCTTCTAGTTTACCTTTCAAGATATTTACCTCAACCTGAAGTTGTTCTTCCTTTTCAAGAGATTTCTTTTTCAAAACTTCTTCAGCTTTCCTTCCTTCTTCCATTTGTTCCCTTAGTTTGAGAATTTCTTTTTCTTGTTCTTCATACAGATCCTGCTGCATTTGACGAACTCGGAAGGCACATTCTAGTTGAGATTTTAAGCTGGCGACTTCGTTTTCTTGTTTTGCAATAGCTTGGAGTAGATCTGTATTCTGCTTCTTTGATTCTTCAAGATCTCCTTTTAGTGAGAGGATTGTAGCTTCAAGATTTTCATAGTAGCTGGATCTATCTTTGAGTTTCTTGATGGTTGTGCTTCTTTCGTTGACTTCTTTTCTTAATGATGTCACTTCATGCTGCAATCTTTGACATTGGTCTTCCTTGTCCTTGAGTAGCTTTCTGACCTTGTTTCCTTCTTCTAGTTGGGCCCTTAGTTTGGTAGTTTCTTCTTTGAAATCACATTCCTTTTTGTTCAATAGATCTTGTTGATCTCTAATTTTGTCTGTCAGCCTTTTAAATTCTGCCTCTATTTGATATCTTTCTTGTTCACCCATAAGAGCAAATTCAGTAGTTTCGCTATCACTTTCATCTCTTTCACAAGGAAATATAGCTGGAACATCAGAGGATAACACATTCATACCTGATAATGACTCTGAATCTGATTCTGAATCTGAAGAGCTTCTTATGCCTAATCCCCAATCGATTCTTCCACTGTCATAGTTCTTCTGAGATGACTTCTTTTTCTTATTAGCTTTCTTCTTAAGCTTCTTTCCCATTGTTCCACGGATCTCCTTCAAGCGATCAAGCTTCTATCAAAGGACCGGCTCTGATACCAATTGTTGGAAATAATACTGAGAGGGGGGGGTGAATCAGTATTATCATATTAATAAAACTTTTTCATTTCCATAATCAGATTCATATATGCTACTTCCACAACTTCTTATGATTAAGTTAATCGATCTTCAATGAGTGCATAGAACATTATCAACTATATTATCAGTTAACAGATGCAGTAACATAAAGTAGATCATCACACATAAGGCACACACATGAACACAACGATGTAAGGTGGAAACCCAATGCGGGAGAAAAACCACCTACTGCAAGTCATCTCAATCTTCTTCTTAATAAGAAAATTCTTTTACAATATTTGTACTGGTGCAGCCTTATACCAGTACGGGAGCTACAACCCCCTTTGCTCTTGTACTAGCCGATCCATTTACTAGTACGCAGGCTACTACCTGCTACAATGCTCCAAAGATTTCCTTTAGCTCTTGTACTAGCTTAGATACTAGTACGTAGGCACCGGCCTACAATCTTCTCTCCTTCAAGTACCACGTTTCATCAATTTTCATACTGGATACACTGAAGCACAACCCATAAACTGAAAGGCCACATTTCATCCAATTTTCATACTGGACCCAACAACAACATGAAGCTCAAACAACCTTCTGAAACACCCAATCAACTGAAGTAACCAGATCAACAATAATAGGACAAAACCCAGAACACAACAATGATAAACAAAGATTTTAAGAGAAGGAAGCACCCTGCTCAACTGCTAGCCTGAGTCCGGACTCACCCTGCTCAACTGCTAGCCTGAGTCCCGGACTCACCCTGCTCAACTGCTGGCCTGAGTCCCTGGACGCACCCTACTCAACTGCTGGCCTGCGTCCCAGACGCACTCGAACCCTTCTGCGCCTGCGTCCGGCGCACCTGTAACTCTTCGCTCCTGCGTCCCGGACGCACCTGAACCCTTACTGCACCTGCGTCCCTCCGGGCATAGATGATTTCAAGACTTCAGAAGTAACCCAGACAATCAGATCCACAGATCTGAACATGCGCCGAAGAGATCTCGGTCCATCAGTAGATTCGCCTTGTTTAGATCTAGCCCTCATAAGATATTCAACCCAAGACTTGCCAAATCCAAATGATCTCCTTTGCTTTATATAGGCAAGTTCCTCCTTAAAACATGGAACAATACCACGAGCCGACACCATAGAAACATAAAACCGTCGGCTAGATACCACACAAGAAACCCCCACGTGCTTTTCTTTGCCTTGAAATGTGTGCACTGGGTGGACGCACCCCCTGAACGGCTGGCCTGCCTGCGTCCTTGGACGCGGGTTCTGCATGGTATACCTGCGGGGAAGCACTTTCTGAACTGGCTTCCTGCGTCCTTCATAATTTTCAATAAAATGAGAGCTGATCATTAACTTCTGCTGCTGACTTGAAGAATAGTGAACTACCACCTGAATGGGTTGCCATCAAGGACAACACTTTAGCCATAATGCCAACAGAATGGTGTTATTGGATTCTCTTATTATAATGCGAGACCTAATTGTCAAGGAAGTAGCTAGAAGAAGGCCTTCAGGGAAAGCATACATTTTAACTTGATTATTGGAGGTTTTCCCAAGATTCCAAGAGTAGTCTAATTCAATTTTTCCCTCGAATCCAAAAAGTACCCCTCCCCCGCGCTTGCCAACCCCAATTTTTTCTTGGAAGCCCCATCAAAGAATAAGATATAAGATTTCTAACAGAAGATCTAGGTCTAAAATTGCTACTTCATAAAACATAGTTTCCATAATTATTTTTGGCGTATAGGAGGGATGGTTGTTTGTTGGAAGTTAAAATGAGACAACCATTGATCTTCGTACTTATCTAGAAGTTGTAGTCGATAAAATGATCTCTTTGTGAAACTTCAAGGTGATATACAAATTGCAAGTGAAAATTTTATATATTTTGGGTAATGGATCAAGTTACAAAACCCATAAATAAATGAATTTTAAACTTAGTTAACAGCCAAAACAGAGCAAAATACCATATCAGAAACACATAACGACAAACATGATAAAGGAGTTCACCCCTCTCTTGGGCTACATCTCCTGGTCCAGATTCCAATGCAGGGCCTCTTTCATTAAGTGCTTAACTTTGTGTTTACATGGCTTTACAATGCTCAAAATGCAAAAATGATGTCTCCAATGGATCCAGAACTGTAAAAAACCACCATCTGGGTTCTTTCTGCACCTCATTTGGCAAAAAACCGAGGAAATTATGCCTCTTCCAAGTTTTTCCCAATTTCCATAGCTAACCATCCTCCAATCCGACCCAAACCTGGCTTGAGTGCCCCAAAACCAGAATCAGCGTGCAAACATGGCCTACAATCCCACCCGACGGGCGAAATTGTCAGACAATTAAACTATCCATTAACCCCCATTTTTCAAAACATGTGGTTGCATGGGGGCCACATGCCCAGGGGCTGGGGCTAACAGTCCTACCCCACCGGCTGGGCCCCCAACACATGGCACTTGGTCATGTTATGGCACAAAAGACTGTGTCGAGTGCCGAAAACTTTGTGCACCAAAAGTCGGAAACTGAGGTCATATTATGGGCCATATGCCCTAGGGTTGGCCCCCCGCTGCAAACGCTTAGGGGCTAGACCGCTTTGCTCTCGCCTAAGGTTATGTGAAGGGTCTTGTGACCCAGGGTTGGCCCCCATCAATTCTTTGCTCGCAGTTGCATTGTGGGTTAACAGTGACGGGGCTGTGACCATGGGACTAGGGGTAAGCCCTAGCGCATGGTCCCGTAACTTGGTTTTGAGGATGCAGAGACTAGAGTTGGGGCTTAGCCTCTACCCTTAACTCCAATTTGAAATTCTCTCCAATTTAATTAGAAGTTGAAACCTCATATGGTTATGAAACAATGTAATAATGTGTTAGTATATGGTTGTTGTTTCTTGGTGTTATACAATAATTTGTCACACTCCCAGTATCATATCTTAAGTGTCGCACTTTGTGTCGTCAATGTCACAAGTGTCGCAAAGTGATGAAAGATTTGAAGTGTACTCACCATGAAGCACATACAAAAACATCCCTAAAGAATAGAAGAAAAATTGCGCTGAGTCAATTCTGGAGAAGTTTGATTGAAACCCTAAATTTCAGGACCAACGCTCTTTGCTCCACTGCCAGCCTATGCTAATGGTAGGTTTCATATTGCTGACCCAACACTGCCAGCATGGGTTTTGATATGAAAACCCGTGTTGAACCTCTTCTATCAGGTTTTCCCGAAATGGAGGAGAAGCTTCGTATGCTAAAAACTCGAGAAACAACGAGCTAGATGTTGTTGGTTGCAGATATGGTCGAGCTCTCCCATTTGGAGCTCATGATCCTACCTTTAAGGGCCTTCCCCTTGAGAAGTAGACCTTCCTCTTTTATGGATCCCTAACTCCCGCTCCCTTCCTATAAATCTAGTCCCTTCCATCCCCAAATGGTTGGTCATTGATTGCCTGCATTCCTATGCTGAGATTATGCTCAAATGTTGCCCATCTAACTAGGAGAGAGAGTGCTTAAGAGTCTTGGCTTGGGCTTGGACATCCACAAAAAGGAGGTCTCCAACATCAAGGCAATGGTTGTATGCTTCCCTTTTTGATTTATTAGTATATACATCTGATGTTCACTTTCCATAAATGTCTAAATATTTATGCATTTAGCTTAATACTCCTTGATCTATTGAGTAGTTTATGTTTGATATATACTATGTATGCTCGTGTATCTTGTATTGTCTTTTGATATCTCTTGCAAGTACTCAGATGTAAGGAACAAACAAACAACAAGTCTGGAAGCTAAGAGATCGAAGTCATCATCAAAGGATTGAGTGATTATCATCAGATCAATGTAGGTCTCTCTCTCTGCATTTTTAAACATAAGCTAGGAAAGTCTACATTAGTTTGTTCAGTTTGTTGCTAGACCCACTCATTAGGCTAAAGAGATCGCCTCTATCTGTAGAGGGAATTTATCTTCACAACAAAATGGTGACCATATTGGGGACTCTATAGCCTCTTTAATCTCTTTTTTGATTTGGTCTTTTGATCAGTTTGACCGACCATTGAATTATCCATTAGTTTGAGCCTATATAGATATGCACATTGAATTATCACTACATGAGAGTGCTAAGTTTGGATTACTTGTTGAAATATTTTTATTTTTTTCCCAATTTTCTCACCCAATAAATTTTGTCCTTGGATAGTTGCACTGTCAATGCAATTTTCTTTAAAACAATCGTGTTGAACCCCTTTCAGCACGGGTTTGGTTATGACAACTGCACTAATCTCAAAAATTTGAGAAAAATTAGTGTTTTTGTCCTAGAATCTAGTGTTTCTTGGCCCCTAAGGTCTTTTTCCTGTCCTTTGTGATTGGATTTGCTAGTGTTTTGTCTGGTTGTCTTGGTTAATTAGCAAATTTGTCTCTTTGGCTTTCAAGTGCTTAGAGTGAAATTGGATTGAATTATAGGGTTTTTAGGTCAATTGGTTATCACTTTCTCCTTGTTCATGTCGCTAAGATATTGGTTTGTTGATTGATTGAATCTTGTTTTTTGTGGAAACCATTCAAAACATCAATTTGCATTTGTTTTAGCTTGTATTTTGCAAAAATTGCTTTTAGATTGCACTAGGTCATTTTGCATTTGGAAATCATCTTTGTTGTCCATCAAGCATAGATTACATTGTTTGATTTACAAGTTGAAAAGAGTGCATTGTTTATTTGTTCAAAAGAGAAAAAGTGAAACATAGTTTCATTTGGGTGCTTTTGAATTGGATTCGGTGTTGCTTTGGTTGATGCATTAGTTGCATTAGAGCATTTGAATCAAATCTTCATTTCACTTTGGTTAATGCATTAGTTGCATTAGGTCATTTGAAATCAAAGAAAAACATAATTCATATTAGTGCATCTTAGTAGAAGTGAAAATCATTTTACTTGTGAAAGGTTGCATTTAGGATAGTGAAAAGTGAAGATCATTTGTACTTTTGGTAGTACATTTAGAAAGTGAAAGTGAGAGTTAGTGGAAGGCATGTTGTTTGATGCATTTTGTTTGATGCATTATTGATTGAAATTTCTTTCCTTGATTAGTCTAGCTTTCATTGAAACATAAATTTTACCTTTTCTCATATAGTTGCATCTGAGGCATTCAGGTGAGACCGTTTTGAGCCCAAAATTGAAACATAATTCAAGATAAGCATTAAAACTTACTCAATTAACCTAAGGATCATTCGGAACTTAACACAAACATTTAGATGTATAGGATAGAGACGTGTCCTAACTTCGATAAACCTAGCAGTTGTCATTATCTACCAACACTGTATCCCGGGGGTGAAATCTCATTCCATGTACAAAATATAGGATTTTTCTCCAATACTCTCAGGTATATCAGAGGTGCTCCATGTATGGCAAGTGTATGGGAACGCTCTCATCAAACGATTATGCATTAGACAGCGCTAACACAGACGTGTGCTCCCCGTTTCATCATGTATATATTGGGAGACCCCACTAGGTTGCTATCCTTTAGCCATGGGTAACCTAATCAGCCGCAGGTAACCGAACACAACATTCAGGGAGATCAACAATCGTATGTTAAGTCCTTATTTTCGGCCAAGGTGTATATAATGATTCAAAGATACTTGGTAAACCCTCTTGCCTAGCTTGCCCCTTTTTAATTTTGTTTCATTAATTTCTAAAATTAATTAATTGATCGTGGAAACACATCCTTCCTCTGGAAATACTCCTAAATAGATCTTAGGTAGATACCAATGGCAATGATTACCGAGTCTACCAACCAAGGAAATCCCCCTAATGGGAATCCTAGTCCTTTTCCTTCTTTTAGAAATTTTGGTGCTCCCTATATGCAACGTTGTCCCTTCCTAGTTTTACCATTGGTTTGTCTGTTTGGTTATAGTTTGGCCTCAGTGAGTCCGTTCTCGACTAGCCATTGGTTGAAAAAATGGTAAACCTAGCTCCACCTTAAGTTAACTGTACCTTTCCGGTAGAGAGTGAATCTCATACGCTCAAGTTCTTCTGGTTTCTTTAGTTTCGAATGAACTGGAGGGAAATCATCCCATTTCTTAGGTGCATGAGAGCAGTTCTCCTGTTCCCACAACGCAAAAGAGAAAATCTCTCGTTCCTACGACAACCCCTCCTAGTAGTATAGTCACTTCTTTTTATTGGAGTCAACAGGCATGATATCATCTTCTGTCTTATGTGCCTTTTCATATTACAATACAGGCTTCTAATATGGCGGTACCTAGAATATTCATAGACGAGGGTGCATATGTTAGTATTCTATCCTCATCTGCTTGGCAAGCTTTAGGTTCTTCACAGCTTGTTCCCATCACCCAGAATCTGTTAGCTTTTAACATAGGAACCACTCAACCATTAGGGATCATTCCTAAGTTACCTATTACTTTGGGAGGAAATATTGTCTATATAGACGTGATGGTTGTCCAAGGCCCTTTGGATTTTAATCTACTCCTTGGTCATGACTATGTTTATGTCGTAGGAGCTCTTATTTCTTCCCTCTTTCGAGTGATGTGTTTCCCACATGAAGGAAGCATTGTGATCATTGATCAACTTACATTCATTGGTCCCGAATCAACTCCCATTCAACCATCATCCCTAAATGGTTCTTATGTGCAAGCGGTATCACCCCCACCATAGGTTAATTACATGGCCACATTTCCCATGCCCACATCTATTGATGATCTAGTAGGTGATGTAGTACGCCATGTATTTGGGGCATTGGAGCTTGATTTTTCCATTGGATCCCTGGACATGTATCCCTTCCAGAGTATTGTTCTCCCATCTGATGGGAACCTCTTGGAAGCCATGACCTCTTTTGTCCTGTGATCAAGTGTTGGGAGCAGAGTTCCATGTCTTGTGTCGAGCTCATTAAAAAATGAAACAAGGGATATGAGGATATTTTATTTTACTATGTCAACCTCGTTAAAAAATGAAATAGGTTCCCATGAGCAGAGTTCTTTTACTTGTGTCAAGCTCGTTAAAAAATTAAAAGAGGTGTCATAAGCACGGTTCATTTCATGTGTCAAGCTCATTAAAAAATGAAACAAATTCCCTTCCAATTCAAGTCTTTGATTAGATCTCATAAAATCCCAGTCGAGTCTTTCACTTGATCTCGTAAGTGAACCTTCATTCCATCCACCTGTTAGTAACTAGTAGTCACTTAGGTGAACGAAATGAAGCTTGGAGGGCATGTACCTCGAATTGAGTCATTGTGCTAGGGGCATGAAAATGCATCTCAAGCATGGTTTATCTTTGTTTCAAGCTTGTGTAAATATGAAACCATTCCCACTTTACCTCTCGTGATTACCATCTTTATCAGCTTGTTTTTCTAGATGAGCCTTGGTTTTTTCATTCCATCATCACCATCTCTTGGCCGATCATACGCTTTCACTTGGTTGTTTTACCCTTGCCTGAGGAACATCTACAATGAGTGGTGTTATTAGCCAACCTCTTGACCCTTGCATGTTTTTATCAGTTCCATCATGACAAGAACCAATTGCTATCCTTTATACCACTCGATCCTCCAGGAGGATTCTCCTTTAAGCTCTTTTCTGACTCTCAAAACATGAAAATATTATCGAGCACTTGTCTTTTCGAGCTCGTTAAAGGAAATGAATTGACATCCACTCAATATATGTTTAAACCATTTATGGAATGAGATGGATTATTGTATGAAAAAGGAACACCTTAGTCGAACATGCCTAAGAGGATCTCTTGGATATCGTTTTCTACCTTTTTATATTCAAGAGATGATTTACAAAAGGGACCTTTGGAGTTTTATTTTTTGCCTCTTTTTTAAACTCTCTAAACATTAAAAAGATGTCGAGTTACCCCTCCATCGGACTTGTAAAACTTAAACAACGTAGGACTTGTCACCATGACAATACCGAGTTTCTCCTTCCTATGACTTTTTAAACTTACTAGGATGGATTCATTCGAAGGATGAACTTATATGCCAAGCACATGGTATCCTCTTCAAGCTTGTGTAAAAATAAAGAGGTAGTCTCTAGCAATAGTGGGGAAAAATGAAAGTGAACATCTCTTAAGGCATCATGTCGCTCTTGAACATGACACCTATCTGTTGCTCATGTCAGGTTTGGGTTACCCTCACTTCATCACTGGCCTTCCTGGGTTTTGGGAAATCCGTTTGCCTCTCAATTGATTATATTTTTACCATGACCTCTGATCTTATTTTGAGTCAAATGTTGCCAAACTCCGGAGTCGTGTCGCTGATATGTTCAGGAGAAGTCCCATCTGCAGTCTTTTACCGCTTATATATTGTCTGGCCTTTCTGCAACAATCTTGAATCGCTCCTATTATTTTGAGATATCCTATGTTTCGTGTCGATGATATGGGAAACATTATGGTTCTCCTTCGACGGATCACTTCCTGTCGAATTTAGCTTATTGTTTATGAAGTTGATTTAGAAACACCCTTTCAGTATCTTGGAGCTTGCATGCCTCAAAATGACAAGTTCTTTGTGTTCGACAACAGGCTTACATCATTGGCCTTTGATCGAATGATTCTGCAAGTGTTCGACTTCAGCTCACCTATTCACACTTGAAGATTGTACTGGTGTAACTTGAGGGCCATCGTCATTATTGGTGGTTTCTCTCGTGCCTGCTAATGATTTACATTATTGACTAGTAATTAGGTGGTTTCTACCATGTTCAACTTCAACACATCTATTCACATGGTTAGATTCGTACTTTGGATCGGGACAGAGTTGAAGACCCTGGATCTCATATGTTAATATCCAGGCTACAAGGAGTTATTGAGTATTCATGATTGTATACATGATCCTTTTCATACAGATGGCTGCGACCATGCCATGGATCCATACATATGATCCTTTCTAGTCGGATGGTTGTGTCCATGCTGTGGGTCCATACACATGATCCTTTATAGTCAGATGGATGTGCCCATGTCATGGATTCATGTATTGTTAGATGCCTATTCAGGGATGTATCATTAGGCATATTTGTATCAGAGATGTCAAATATGTATATGCTTGATTTGTAGGTCTCCTGACAGTGTTTTTTCGATACTTTCCTTGACTTGTAAAGCATTTCACCCATAACTCCCTATTATGCCTTCATGCTTTAGGGGGCATCTATTATATAGTAATTTGTCACACTCCCAATCTCATATCCTAAGTGTTGCACCTTATGTTGTCAATGTCGCAAGTGTCGCAAAGTGATGAAAGCTGTCAAGTGTACTCATCATGAAAGCACATACAAAAACATACTTGAAGAATATAAGAAAAACTACCCTGAGTCAATTCTGGAGAAGTTTGACTAAAACCCTAAATTTCAGGATCAATTCTCTTTGCTCCACTTCTAGCCCGTGTTGATGGTAGGTTTTCCCAAAATGGAGAAACTTCATGTGCTAGAAACTTCGAGAAACAACAAGCTAGATGTTGTTGGTTGCAGATATGGTTGAGCTCTCCCATTTGGAGCTCTTGATCCTACCTTTAAGGGCCTTCCCCTTTAGATGTGGACCTTCCTCCTTCTTTTGTGGATCCCTAACTCCCTCTCCCTTCCTATAAATCTAGTTTCTTCCATCCCAAAATGGTTGGTCATTGATTGCCTGTATTCCTGTGCTGAGATTATGCTCAAATGTTGCCCATCTAACTAGGAGAGAGAGTGCTTAAGAGTCTTGGCTTGGACTTGGACATCCACCAAAAGGAGGTCTCCAACATGAACGCAATGGTTGTATGCTTCCATTTTTATTTATTAATATATACATCTGATGTTCACTTTGCATAAATGTCCAAATATTTATGCATTTAACTTAATACTCCTTGATCTATTGAGTAGTTTATGTTTGATATATACTATGTATGCTCTTGTATCTTGTATTGTCTTTTCATCTCTCTTGTAGGTACTCCGATGTAAGGAACGAGAAAAGAGTGAGCCTGGAAGCTAAGAGATCAAAGTCATCATCAAAGGATTGAGCGATTAGCATCAAAGCGAGGTAGGTCTCTCTCTCTCTCTGCATTTTTAAACATAAGCTAGGAAATTCTGCATTAGTTTGTTCAATTTGTTGCTAGACCCACTCATTGGGCTAGATATATCGCCTCTATCTGCAGAGGGGATTTATCTTCACAACACTTGGTTCTTGGTCACTGGTTCGAATCCCTTGGGATGTCATTGGCCCTCACACCAAAATTTTACCCTGTCACTTGGAGGCCACGTGGCAGCCTCACATTAGCCCACGTGGCCTCCCACCATTGGTCCTTCAAAAACACAGTCAACCCACCAAATATAATAAAATAAAATTATGAGCCAATCAAATTCGAATATTTTTTTACCAATCTGAAGTGCCCAAGTGGCAACCTGCCACTGGCCCAAAAATGTACGATCAACCTGTCAATTTGCAATTTTTTTTACCTATTTGGGAATTCAATCAAAACACGATATCGGGAGCATACGATATCGGTTTTCAACGATTCAAGATGTGTTGGATTCAGATCGCGGAGATCCATGCATTGGTATAGGTTTTGAGAATTTCTGAACACTTTGAATTTTGAGCACTAAACTGATCCCTTGGATCACTCCTCCCCACTAAAAGCTTTTGGACCTCTAAAAGCTCATTTTCAATCAACAAACAGATGAGGGTATAATTACATCACCCTTCCAATTTCAACCCATTTGGATTTGTTTGTTTTTGTCGCTTTGAGCTCCTTATGAAAGTATTTCACTTTTGAAGTCTTTGTCATTTTGTCAAAGATAATATCTTGCTGCAATTTTTCAAGATATTCAGAAAAGAAAACTGCCCTTGAAGGAATTTGAACATTCCCTCCCCAATCTTCAATCAAAGAAGACTTATTCAATTTCAAGTTCACTTCACCTTGAACACTGTAGTCATAATTATAATAATGCTTAGCATGTCTAGCCTCACACTTGGCTTGACTCTTTATGAAATGTGATCGCCATCGCCATGCACCATCTCTCTTCGAGGCCAAAACATTATGAAACCCACAAGAAGATATTTTAGAACCAATGTCCTCTTTGTTAAATATATTTTGCATCTGATTTTTGACCCTTGCATTCTTTAACATTGGCATCTTGTTCATACCAATGTTCAACAATGATGCATTCTGTTGCAATTGCACTTCATATTATTTTCCTCCTTTAGGAGGTAACATGTTAGACTCTTGAAACATCTTATCACATGGATTAGAAACCTCCATGAAATTAGATTTCAAACTTGATTCATATCCTTGAGAGGCTTTATATTCCTCAACATCTTTGTGCTTGAACATTAACAATGTAAAATTATGACTAGCAATAACAAGCATCTTCATTTGTCCAGCATTCGTAAGAGATAAACTCATTTTCTTGCTATGTGCTCTAACAATGTACTCAATCCCATTTTTGAACAAATGATATTTATTCTCATGGTGATGAAAAATGGCTCTCTTATCATATAGATATGGGTTTCCCAAAACAATACCACATATATCAAGCAGAACTACATCAAGTTCTACCTCATCAAGGAAGTTTACAGTGATGAAAAATCTAAGTATGCATTCCCTTGTCACTTGCAATTTTTCATTCTCACATACCCAACCTAAAGGATAAGGTTTAAGATGAGGAATGGTTTCTAAATTCAATTTCTTGACAATATCTTCTGAAATGATGTTTTCTTGTGATCCACTATCAAACAATGTATCTATCTTAGCATGTTTTGAAATATCTCTAATGTGGAAAAGCTCTAGTATTCTTGTTTTTTCATATTGAGTTTCATTAAGGCTATTTGAAGAACTAGTACTTTCAATGTCCACTTTTCAATCCCATGGTTGTGATCTTTGTTTCATCCCCAGAATTAGAACCTAAATATTGTTGTATAGTTGCATCAACCTTTTCTTTCTCCTTGTTGTTAAACTTTTTGGGTCTCATCTCAGGATGAAGTTTCCAGCAATGGTCTTCATCATGGCCCTCTACATAACAATGGTTACATGTGGGTTTTTCTCCCTCCTTCTTGATGGATGCATTCTTCTTCCCTTTACCTTTGAACTTCCCCTTTCCTTTGTCTCCAGACTCAAATGAGTTCTCACTTGTTTCATCCAAAACATTCTTCCCTCTTGCTTCTAGATGTGTTGCCTGTACACAAACTTCATCTAAATTTGTAGGGTTAAACATGAGAATAGTGTGTCTCAAGTAGCTATGTAAACTTCCAATGTATTTGAGTAAAGTGCCTTGAGAGGATAAATATAAACCCAAAATCAATGCTCTCCTTCTAAAATCTTGGGTATAACTTTGCACACTTTGACCTTCTAATTTCCTAAATTTTTTCCAATCCATCATAGCTTTCTGCTTGTATGCTAGAGGATAAAGTTGTCCTTTTAATGCAACGACAAAATCATTCCAAGAGGATAAAACCTTACCATGTTTCTTCATGTCCTCTTGAGTTTTGGATTCTCACCAAATAAGTGTTGCACCTTCCAATCTAAGAGAAGCAAGCTGAATTTGGTCTCATCATCCTTGATTCTTTGTATCCTGCAATACACTTCAATCTCACGAACCCAATTATCCAATTTCTAAGCATTTACCTCCCCATTGCACATAGGCAATTCAAACTTTATATCAAGTTTAAACAAAGGAGTTTTACGATGACCCTTTGGAGAATTTGGAGGTGTTTCTGAAAGGGTATGAAGGTGAAGGTGCTGGTTTGTCACCATTCTGTCCATTCCCTTTTGGAGGCTTGTCTCCTTTTCCTCCATATCCTTTTGGAGGTTTTGAGATCTCTCCATACAACCTTGAATTCATCTCTTCATAAAGAACCTTTACCATTTCATACATCTCAAAGAAAGCTTTTCTGAAAGTTTTTTCATCTTCAAACATCCCTTAAGGACCTTCTTCATGTGCCATGACTATTGAAGCTTCAGGTGTGTTTTTTCTCCTTGAAACAATTTGAGATCTTGGCTCCACAATTTCTCCTTCTCCTCTTTTAAGCTTCAACCTTGTAGGCATCAGAAAAACACTTGCAAAAAAATCAAACCTTCACAATAACCTGATGCTCTGATACCAAAATGACTTGTTTATGAAACTTCAAGGTGATATACAAATTGCAATTGAATTTTTTTATGTATTTTGGGTAATGTATCAAGTTACAAAACACATAAACAAATGATTTTTAAACTTAGTTAACTGCCAAAACAGAGACAAAATACCATAACAGAAATACATAACAACAAACATGATAAAGGAGTTCATCCCTATCCTAGGCTACATCTCCTGGTCTAACTTCCAATGCATGGCCTCTTTCATTAAGTGCTCAAGTTTGTGCTTACATGGCTTTACAATGCTCAGAATTCAAACAAATGTGTCCAATGGATCCAACTATCAAAAACCCCCATCTGGGTTCTTTCTGCACCTCATTTGGCCAAAAACTGAGAAAATTATGCTTCTTCCAAGTTTTTCCCAATTTCCACAGCTAACCATCCTCCAGTTCAACCCAAACCTGGCTTGAGGGCCCCAAACCTGGAATCGACGCACAAACCTGACCTTTTCTGGATAGTTAAATGTTGATTTAGGGTATCATCGGATGTGTTATAGCCATGAAAATTGATGGAGAGGCTAAAGCATATGAGATCTCCAGTACCCACAAATGGTTTAGGCAGATTCTAAACAGTTTGGGAGATATTAAAATAATTAATATTTTTAATGGAGTCCCTAAGTCTAAACTTAGGGAAAATAAAATATTAATGTGAATTAATATAAAACTGTGTTAGAAGGGTCCAAAATTCATGGATCAATCCAAAGTTAATCTTAGCCATTGATTAGGGACTTAATCTCGGCCGTTGAATTGTCAATGAGAAAAGTATAAGAGGAGGCTTGAGGGTCACTTGGAGAACACACCGAGTTGATCAAGAATTCGATTTTCTGGGATGGGGCTTGTTGAGGAAATCGAAGGAGTGATCAGAGTTGTAGCTGAGGGGTAGTGAATATAGAAGCAGAGAGGCAGAGAGGGTACTAGGAGCATTAGTGCAAAATCCAAGAGAGAGGGATGCAGAGCCAGCTAGAGGCCATGCAGAGCTAGTGAGGACCCACGCAGAGGCAGCGAGGAGTTGCACAGTGCCAAAAAGAGCTAGCGTGAGTGACACAGAGGCTCTAGAGGCTGACACAATGCCTCTAGAGGCTGACACAGGGCGAGTTAGGGTGACGCTGGGCCAGAGAGGCTGATGTAGTCCCTAGAGGTAGATGCTAGAGAATTTATGGGGCAGATTGGAGCTGAGAGTTGTGGGATTGTTCATCCGAGGTTTTAGCCAGAATATATGTCTCCGACTAAGAGGTACTTCTACCGAGATCATTCTCTGTTGGGTGAGCCTGTTTGGCACCCAGATTGTATTCTGAAACTGCTTAATAATAAAACCCTCAAATAGCTACACTAGTTTTCCCGAATTGGGTTTTTCCAAGGACATTGGTCCAAAAACAACGGTGTCACTTGTGTGCTTGTTTTTCATTCATTTTATGATCTGTAATGTGTTGAGCATGTACTTGTATTTATTTTCAGTATTTACATTGTAAATAACTTGTTAATTAAACATAACAAGTAGGTAGAAATAAATCAGAAAGTACATGAAGGATTTCGAACAATTAGACAGAAATTCCAACATGGTATCAGAGCGTGGTTGTAGATCATAGGAAAATTGAGGGCATCAACCTAGCAGAGCAGCAACAACATAGATAGTTGTCCCGAGTGACAGAAGTTGTTCCTAGCAGAAAATCAGCAAGGAAGGGGTGACACAGTGCTTGCGTCATCAAGTTTGATCCGGGAGAAGGATCAATGCAGTGGCAGAAAAGAGCAGACCTGACCTACGTAATGCCCGGTCATATTTCTCAGTCAGGAAGGATTGATGCCCGTGGGCATGAGGTACGGATTTTGCTGGTGCTGGGATTATGCAGAGTCTAGAGGCTCTAACCTTTAGTTTGTTGGGGCATAGGAGGTTGTGGATAAGTTGCTCAGTGAAGTTGGTGGGGTACTGTGGTCAGAACAGTAACTTACAGGGCAAGACCAAGGAGGAGGGAGTTTCTACTGAGGATTTCTAGCCAATAAATCCAGATCAGTGGTGCAGCTGCACTAACAATTGAAGTGGGGGAATCTTGACATTGGCAGAGGGTTTTCTAGGAGGGAAATCGAGACTCAGAGGAAGTCACATCGAGAACTTCCAGAAGGGAAGTAGAGAGTCTCGAAAGAGTCGAAAGAGGAGCAGCAAAATGGTATTGAATAGGGTAAGAGACCAAGATAGACTGGACGGAGCCTCAAACTTCGTAATCTGAAAGGCTAGAATCTTATCCGTTATAGACAGGAATCATCTCAAACACTTTGTCTTGAAGACGAGAGCGATCCCAGTTGACCCGATTGAGAACAACAAGTACGAGGAGGCAATGGCGAGGGCGAAGAGCATCATCCTTGATGGGGTCAAGGACCATGTAGTACCACATATTGCCGAAAAGGAAACTACAAATGCGATGTGGGAGGCCCTGTCGAAATTGTATCAGTATACTTCCGTGCAGAGGAAGATGCTACTAGAAAATCAGCTGCGGTCATACCAGATGCAGAAGGGAGAAAAAATTGACACCTTCCTCGGTTGATTGAAGGAGATTCGGGATCAATTGACTTCCATAGGGGCCACGCCGGATCATGAATTGATGGTATGGACAGCCCTGAACACAGTCTCAGAATATTGGGAGGTGTTTGTCCAGAGCATACTGGGTAGGTCGACCCTTCTAGATTGGGAGGAACTATGGGCTTCTCTTCGCCAAGAAGAGATTAGAAGGCTGACCAAGGTAGGAAGTAGTGAAAAGGGGGTCAGAATCAAGAAGCAGGAAGAGGAGGATGATGCCCTAGCATATGAGGGAAAGCAGGAGAAACGGAGGAAGAAGGACCTCTCCAAGGTAAAATGCTTCCACTGTGGGGAACTGGGTCACTACGCAAGCCAATGTCCGAGGAAGAAGAGCAAGGGAGAGGCTTCTGAGACCAAGGCTATGCCAACAAGGGCAGAGAAGGAAGTGGAGACTGATGATGATTGTGCCATGAGTGCTCACACGCCACTTGAGAGGAAGTGGGGAGACATCGAGCTGTAGTCAGACTGATCACAGGCGATGAGAGGAAGGATCCTCGAGGTACCCAACCTCTTAGATTATACCTTGCTATGGGATCCTCGAAGAAGAGTAGCAGTATTGGCGGATGTTAGTAGAGACGGATGTAGATGGAGCAACAGAGGGAGCTATAGTGTAGGATTTCCAGGACAACATGACGTAGTAATGCGAGATGCATGGAGTTGTTGCAGCAGCATAGAGGTCAGAGAAGGGGCACTTGTTAGTGACAAAGGGAGTTTTTAGCATCATGGGTGTCTCTATCCTGACGGTGATGTCAGAGTTTGGGAGATCAGTTACTTACTTCTTAGTAACTGAGTTGTAGTGCAACAGTTAGCAGTGGCAGTGCTATGGGCAACACGATGCAGCATGATGAGAGGCGCTGCCGTACAGATGTAGTGGTGGCAGTGGCAAGGCCATGGGTAGTAGTACATGATGGAACAATACAGAGGATGTTGGGTAGCAGGCCTAGCACCAACACCGGGACCGATGTCAGATAATCAAGGTGATGCTCAGTGAAGAGTATTACTATAGCACAATGCTTGCTAAGAGGGAATGTTGATTTGGGGTAGCATTGGATGTGATCTAGCCATGAAAATTGGTGGAGAGGCTAAAGCACATGAGATATCCAATACCTAGAAATGGTTTGGGTAGATTCTAAGCAATTTGGGAGATATTAAGATAATTAATATTTTTAATGGAGTCCCTAAGTCTAAACTTAGGGAAAATAAAATATTAATGTGAATTAATATAAAACTATGTTAGAAGGGTCCAAAATTCATGGATCAAGCCAGAGTTAAGCTTAGCCATTGATTAAGGAGTTAATATTGGTCGTTGAATTGTCAACAAGAAAAGTATAAGAGGAGGCTTGAGGGTCACTTGGAGAACACACCGAGTTGATCAAGAATTCGATTTTCTGGGGAGGGGCTTGTTGATGAAATCGAAGGAGTGATCAGAGTTGCAACTGAGGGGCAGTGAATACAAAAGAAGAGAGGCTGAGAGGGTACCAGGAGCATCAACGCAGAATCCGGGAGGGAGGGATGCAAAGCCAGCTAGAGGCCACGCAGAGCTAGTCAGGACCCACATAGAGGCAACCAAGAGTTGCGTAGTGCCGGAGATAGCCAACGTGAGTGACTCAGAGGCTCTAGAGGCTGACACATTGCCTCCAGGGCTGACACAGGGTGAGTTAGGGCAACCCTGGGCCAGAGAGGCTAACATAGTCCCTAGAGGCAGACGCTGGAGAATTTGTGGGGCAGATTGGAGATGAGATTTGTGGGATTGTTCATCCAGGGTTTTAGCCAGAATATCTGTCTTCGACTGAGAGGTACTACTTCTGAGATCATTCTCTATTGGGTGAGCTGGTTTGGCACCCAGATTGTATTCCGAAACTGCTTAATAATAAAACTCTTAAATAGCTGCAATGGTTTTCCCGCATTGGGTTTTTTCGGGAACATTGGTCCAAAAACAACGGTGTGACTTGTGTGCTTGTTTTTCCTTCAGTTGATGATCTGTAATGTGTTGAGCATGTACTTGTATTTATTTTCAGTATTTACATGGTAAATAACTTGTTAATTAAACAGAACAAGTAGGTAGAAATAAATCAGAAAGTACATGAAGGATTTATAACAGTTAGACTTAGAAATTCCAACATTAAACTATCCATTAACCCCCATTTTTAGAAAAATGTGGTCGCATGGGGGCCACGTGCCCAGGGGCTGGGGATAACTATCTTCCCTTGTCGGCCAGGCCCCCAACACCTAATGCTTGGTCATGTTATGGTGCATAAGACCGTGTCAAGTACTGAAAAATTCGCACTCCAAAAGTCAAAGACTGAGGTCATATTATGGGTCATACGCCTTGGGGATGGCTCCTCACTGCAAACGCTTAGGGGTTGGCCCCCTACACTCCCACTTGTGGTTTTGTGAAGGGTCTTGTGACCCGGAGCTGGTCCCCATCCATTCTCCACCTGCGGTTGCATTTTGGGTTACAAATGATGGGGTTGGGGATAAGCCCTGACCCATGGTCCCACCCCTTCGTTTTGAGGGCACGAGGACTAGGGCTAGGGCTTAGCCCTGACCCTTAACTTCGATTTGAAATGCACTCCAATTTAATTAGAAGTCAAAACCTCATATGGTTAAGAAACAATGTAATGGCACATTAGTAGATGGTTGTTGTTGCTTGGTGCTTGGTCACTGGTTCGAATCCTATGGGGTGCTCTCAACCCTCGCACCAAAATTTTAGCTTGTCACCTGGAGGCCACGTGGTAGCCTCACATTGGCCCACGTGGCCTACCACCATTGGTCTTTACAAAACACAATCAACCCACCAAATATAATAAAATAAAATTCTTAGCCAATCAAATTTGAATATTTTTTGACTAATCTGGAGTGGCCAAGTGGCAGCCTGCCACTAGCCCAAAAATTTACAATCAACCTGTTAATATGTAATTTTTTTTTACTTGTTTGGGAATTTGATCAGAACACGATATCAGGAGCATATGATCTTGGTTTTGAACGATTCATGTTGCGTTGGATTCAAATCATCGAGATCTATGCACTTGTATTGGTTTCGGGCATTTTTGAACACATTGAATTTTGAGCACTAAATTGATCCCTTGGATCAAAAAGCATACATTTTAGCTAGATTATTGGAGGCTTTCCCAACATTCCAAGAGTAGTCTAATTCAATTTGTCCATTAGGGCCAAAAAGTACCCCTCTCCCCATGCCTACACCCCCAATTTTTTCTTGGAGGCCCCATCAAAGCATAAGATATAAGAGTTCTAAGAGCAAATCCAGGTTTGAAATTTCTACTTCATAAAACATAGTTTCCATATTTATTTTTGGCCTATAGGAGGGATGGTTGTTTGTTGTAAGTTAAAATTATACAACCATTGATCTTCGTACTTATCTAGAAGTTGTAGTCGATAATTTTTTAAATTTCCAATTTTCATATTTTTGTTAATAAGGCCTTTGCTCTTTCATCTACCACTTTCGGTAGTGACATATAATCTTGAAAAACTACTACGTTTCTTGCCAACCAACTCTTTCAGTAGGAAAATTTAAGGAAAGCCATACATATTATTTAGAGGATATGTTTTCCTTGGAATGATTCTCTGTAGAGCTTGTTCCATGACTCAAACAACCAAAATTTTGTTTCTGGCCACTTGAGTTAATGGAACAATCCTTGTATAACCTTCTTAGAGACCTTCTTAGTGAATTTGCATTCAAGAAATAAATGCTTAATTATTTCATTATCATCTTGACAGGCAAGGCATCTCGAAGGTCCTTGTATCCATCACTTACTAAGATTTTCTACAGTTAGATTTTTTTATGTCTTAATGTCCTGCAAAAAATGTTTATATTGGGAAGATTGTCAGGGTTCCAATTCTTTCTCCATGTGTTAGAATTGGATTGAGGAATATGCATTTGGGGTTCATATATTGATTTAACTAAATATGCAAATTTTTTTCCATCCTCTTTTGTCAAAACCATAAATTGACATAAGGCACGTTGCTAGCAAGATCCATTTTGAATTCCAAGGATAAATTATTTATATGTGAGGGAATAAAGAACAAGTTCCAGCGGCACCATTGACCTCTATGATATCATATAGAGATGTCATAGAGAGAGGGCCATCTAACTTGATTGAGCCAATATTTAAAAGGGAGTAGGGTTGACTTAGATTCCCATGGGGGATTCCCCATTATACTATATTTCCAAATGTTGATTTTCTTGCCAATGTCTGGGATGCAAGTGAGTTTTCCTCGAAGCACCGAAATAGTGGTTGTCATTGATTTCCATATCCGGGAGCCATCTCTAGTAGTTATAGCTTGATTCAAACATCTTCTCTTGTCTCCTAATAAATATTTTTGTTGTATTACTTACTTCCACCAATTATAGTCATTAAATATCATCCTCCATAATAATCTCCCTCCTAGAGCCAATATCATTAATGAGGGATCTTTCACCTATGTCACCATGATTCATATGAGCTTTCATTGTTGGCCAATTGACAATATGATATCATCTAGTATTTCTTACCTCCCCTTGCCATAAAAAAATTATTAGCTTTTAGCTATGACATTGTTCATACCTAATGGAGCAACTGTTGAAAATTGAAATATAGGAAGAGTAGACAAGACAACCTTAAGGAGGATCAACCTCCTTGCTAAATTTAACCATTTAGCTCCCCAATAGTAAAGTTTGATTTAGTTTTGTCCAAGATCAATTGTTTGAATAGAGGGAGAGGTTTGAGGCTAATAAGGATGCCTAGATACCTGAAGGATGACCATTCTTCTTGGATAGGGATTTGGAGAATACTTTGGAGAATACTTTTCCTCTTATTTATCAATCCACTCGACACCTAGACAAATTGATCAAGGATTGCATTAAACCCTATCACTATAATGGTCGAAGCTCCTCCTAATAAGAACGTGCCATCTATGTATTAAGTGTAATCTACCTCCTTAACACCTCTTAAAATAATTATTCCTAGAAGATTACCTATTCTTCTTTCATGCTCAAGCTTCCTACTTAGAGAATTGGCCAACATAACATAAAGTAAAGAAGAGAAGGAACATTTATGATAGAGGCCATGAAAGGATTTGAAAAAAATCGTTGATCTACCATTGGCCAAGGGTGAACTCCAAGGGGAGCTTATACATGTTGTAACCTAAGCTATAAAGTCAAGACTGAATCCATAATTTCGGAGGACATCAAATAGGAAGTTATGCCTCCCTGATCAAAGGTGTTTGCCTTGTCCAACTTTATAATCATTCCCTTCTCCCCTCTTAGTTTGCTTGAATGTATTGCTTCTTGGGTCAATATAACATTATTAATAATTTATTTATTTTGAATAAATCCACCTTTGTTTTATGAAATCAACTTGGGGAGGAGGGGTTTAGTTATATTTGAAATGATTTTTGTCATGATCTTGTACAAGACGTTGTAGAGTGAAATGGGTTGAAATCCGTTAAAGGAGGAAGGATTGACTTCCTTTGGAATTAGGGTTACAAAGTCTGAGTCAATCCCACCTCCAATTTTCAAGAATTTGTGAAATAAGAAACCATTCTTACTAAACTTAATTGTTGTCCAACATGCTTATAAATATGTGTAGAGAAGTCATCTAGGCCTAGAGCTTTATTAGGATCAAATGCATTTAAAGCATCCCAAACTTCATCTCCTATAATTGCATTATTATTTTTTCCCCTGGGAAAAAGTCGTAATTTCTATTAAAGTTAAGAAATTACATTTTGTATATGCCGAAGCATTCAAGTACAGGCAGCTGTGCCTACCATGATCAGTCTGTAGTACTATATAAACAAAATTTGAACATGTTGTCTCCTCGCAGGGAGCTGTTCAATAGCTGTTCACTAACAGAGTTCAAAATAGGAGTCCATTGCTCTACGCAGAGAGCCATATATATCAAAAGTAAAGTGCAGTAAATATATAGAGTTATATACATTTATAGACAAAAATAAGCAAGTGGAAATCTGTGGGTGGGCTTTTATAGCCCGTTGTCCATCCGATCATCAAAGGGTCTATGATAATGCTGGTAGTAAGACCCTTCAATCTCCTCCTGTATCAGCCAATTGTCTCCTTGTCTGTGCGCTGCCTCTTTGGAGAGTTGATCTGCAATGGTGTTTTGTTCCCTGTAGATATGACGACAAGCAAAAGATTCAAATGATGTAATCAGCCTCTTTGCCTCATCTAATATGTGCCTCAATGAAAATGCATGACAGTGAGATGCATCAGACAGCCAATTGCAAACAATTTTAGAGTCACCAAACAGTTGGAGGTGTCTGCATTGTTTTTGAATGGCATAGTGTATAAGGTGCTTGGCAGTGCAGAGTTCAGCATAGTTGTTTGTGCCTCTGCCAAGGTTTATTTGAAGTTTGATGCAGTGTGTTTCATTGAGATATAGAACTGCGCCTCCCCCACAGCCCGTCTCTTGTGCAGAACCGTCAAAAAATGCCCACGGTTTGGTTTTGTCAATATCTAATTGTTTAATGATGCGAACAGGACCTGTGTGAGCTTCATCAGGAATCATGTTGAAATCAGCAATGGTGTGGAGTAGGATGGTAGGCCAGTGGGGGGCTCTGAGGTTAAAAATGGCCTGATTCCGGGCAATCCAGATTGCCCAGCATACAAGAAGCGGAATATTGATGGCTTTTCCAGTGTGTTCTTGGTTCCAGTTCACCCATGCCTCCATAATACTTTGACCATGCCAGATTTTCAATTGCGGGAGTTGAGAGGAGAGGTCGCGCCAAAATTGTGATGTAATGCTGCAATTCAGAAATAAGTGTAAAGTACTTTCTTCCTCCTGGTGACAGAGATGGCAGCGGAAGGGTCCATAGAAGGATCGTTTCATAAGATTGGTGCCCGTAGGTACTTTGTCAAAGATAATGTTCCACATGAGCAGTCGAGTACGAGGAGCAGATCTGAGTTTCCATAAAGTCTTCCATGTGGGTTGGATAATATGAGGCTTATGTGACTCCATGAGCTTCAGGTAGCCAAGCTTCGGGGTGTATGCACCATGCTTTGCATATGCCCATATAATTTCATCGGGTCCATCAATGAGTCTGATGTGCGCCTGTGTAAGTGCGTCCGTGTACTCAGCCCATTCCTCATGCCACTGAGCCGGAATATCTAAGGCTTGTGCGCTGGTCCAGGCTTGTTGGAGGAAGGTTGAGTTTGCTGGGTCACCAATATGCATGATGTGAGTGATGCCTCTGCCATTAAGATGTTCAATGAGGCCCTCTGATAGTCTGTGGGTATTCCCACATCCAACCCAAGGGTCCAGACCTATACGGACTGCATTACCCGCCTTGATGCGCCAAGTTAGTTCTTCTCGTAATAAGGGAAGTGTGCCAATGACAGCCTTCCATATGATGGAATTGTTGTGATTATTTCTCTGTTGACTGCATAACCAATCCAACACATTCATAGGTCTGATGTATTTTGCATATGCTACTCTGGTCCAGAGACCTTCAGATGTGAGAAGTTGCCATCCAAGTTTGGCAGCCAGAGCTCTAGAAAATAGGTCAAGTCTTTTGATGCCCCAACCCCCCCAGCGTTTGGGTTTTGCAATAGTATCCCACTTCACCCAGGCAAAGATTCTGCCAGGCTGGTGGCCCTTCCATAAAAATTTGCTGCAAATGTGCTGTAATCTGTTGAGTATACCCCTGGGAATCCATGTAAGAGCCATCCAGTATACTGGAGTGGCTTCAATCACAGCTTTTATCAATATCAGTCTGCCAGCTCGAGAAAGGTATCGGTGATACCAAACTTGAAGTCTCTTTTCCACCTTGGCAATAAGCCATAACCAATCAGCTATTCTGTATCCATTAGGTTTCAGTCTGAAACCAAGATATTTAATACCTTCTGATAAGGTCAAGTTGTTGTATGGAAATCGCTGATTGGCATATGCAATTTCATTGATAGTGCATCCAAAGGTAGTAATGGTGGATTTATGTACATTAATCTTCATACCAGTAGCATGTTGAAAAAGAAGAAATGAGTTATGGAGAGTCGTGGAGTCTCCAATGCTGCCATTCAGGAAGATAAGTATATCATCTACAAATAAAAGATGTGTGAGGAAAAGATGGTCTGCGAGTTTGATACCAGATAACTGGTGTCTTTCTCGTGCAGATGATATAATTCTACTCAATCCTTCCATTATGAGTAAAAACAACAGAGGGGAGAGAGGACATCCCTGTCTGAGTCCTCTCTCTGATGTGAAGAAAGAGGATGCTTCCCCATTTAGCAAAACACTATAGGATACATCAGTGATACAGCTCATGGTCCATTTGATGAATTCATAAGGGAAGCCCAGGTGAGTAAGCAGTAGCCGTAAGTATAGCCAATTTGTTCTGTCAAAAGCCTTGGACAGATCCACCTTGAGGATCATTCCTTTTTGTTTTTTGATCTGCATAGTGTGCATGAGCTCTTGTGCGGTAGCAATGGCCTCATGGATCTGTCTGTGGTGCAGGAATGCAAACTGTTCAGCAGATATATGATGCGACAGGATGGGCTTGAGACGATTGGCAATAGTCTTGGCAATAATCTTATAGAGGCAGTTGCAGAGTGATATAGGCCGGAAGTCATCAAATGTATTGGGGGCATTTGTTTTAGGGATAAGAGCTATGAATGTTGTTTTGATCGCTGAGGAGATACATCCTCTTCTTCTGCTGTCTTCAACTATATTCAGGAGATCATTGCCCAAGAGATCAAAAAAAGCAAGATAAAATTCAATGGTCCATCCGTCAGGACCAGGGCTCTTATCTTTTTTGAACCATTTCAGGGTAGCTTCTAATTCTGCCATCGTCACTTCTTTCTGCAGTTCCTCGGCATCTTCTTGTTCAATATATCTGGGAAAGAGCTCGGCTACCCTCATGACTTCCATGATATTAGCTTCTTCAGGTGCCTTGTATATGCCTCTAAAATGTTCTGTGGCCAACCTGGCTAGATTCCGCTGAGAGGAGACCGTGATCCCTTGATCATTCTTTAATTCCCAAATGGTGTTAATAACTTTGCGGCCATTAGCAAATTTGTGATAAAATTTAGTATTTGCATCTCCTTCAGTGAGCCATATAGCTCTACTTCGAAGTCTCCAGCTCTCTTCCCTTTCCTTCAGGATTTGAGTTCGTTTAGCAATAAGGGAGGTGAAGTTCTCCTTGCTTTCAGGGGAGGGGAAGGTCCCATCTGATGATTCCTCAAACTCAGCAATGACCCTTTCAGCCTCTTTTATAGTCTGATTGTCCTGAAGGCGTTTTTGGTGAGCCCAGGTTTTGGTGATCTGTTTAAGTTCTGTGAGTTTTCTAACGAATCCCACAGATATATCCTCTCCTTCTCTGATGGCATTGGATTGCCAGTAATTATGCACCAATTGTATGTATGAAGGATCTTGTAACCAAGAGGCATTGAATTTAAAGGGACTCTTAATCTTATGGGTTAGGTCTTCAGCTTCCAAGTAGATCGGCCGATGATCTGAAATGCCTCCCGTTCCAACCCACTGCCTAACTCTAGGGAGAGCATTCACTAGGGGTTCCTTAATAAGGAATCTGTCCAGTCTTCTAGCCAGGCTTTGGTTCCCACTTCTGTTGTTTGTCCATGTGAATTGGAGCTTGGCAGACGGTATATCTACCCAGTGATGGTCCTCTAGCAGGCTGGAGATAGTATCAGTGAGGGTGTCAACCTGGGCTAAGTGCCCCCATGACTCACTATATCCAAGCGAGAAATTGAAATCTCCTCCAAGAATGATGTTATCAGCCTGGAACAGCTCAGATGCAAGTAATGAGCTCCAATAATTTGCACGGTCTGTGCAAGGGCCATAAACATT
This sequence comes from Pinus tabuliformis, assembly GCA_031772625.1. Taxonomy (NCBI): domain Eukaryota; kingdom Viridiplantae; phylum Streptophyta; class Pinopsida; order Pinales; family Pinaceae; genus Pinus; species Pinus tabuliformis. The sequence continues at coordinate 1,217,802,649 of CM062818.1, forward strand.
GATAATCCTGATGTCATTTACAGCTGAATGGGCACAGATATCAAGGCCAATAAACCCTCTTCCTCCAAAAGTATTCTTGATCTCCGCGATTTTGTTATTTACCCCAATGGCCATACCCCCAGATCGACCAGATGCATCCAAAGCATGGAAGGTCCAGGAAGGGAGCCAGGTTGTGAGAGTGTGGATGAGGGGTTCTGCTTGACAGAGGGTTTCTTGAAGAAGAATGAAGTCCATCTGAGATGTTAGGAGTAATCTCCTAAGTGCTAGTTTTTTGGCTGAACTAGCAAACCCCCGACAGTTGAAAGAGAGAAACTTCATTGGGGAAGGGGGGCTGGGCCGTTCCTCGCTCTAAGGGCCCGGAAAATAGTCTGCTGTCGCCCCTGGGTGACTTCTTCATCAGCGGTATGCCTAGCCTTGGTAATGCGGGAGGGTCTGCCTCTGGAGTTCTTGAGGGACATAGGCATACGGGTCAAATCGAAACCAACAGCATCTGGACCCCTGTCCTTCATGCGGGGGCGGAGGGAGTACCGAGGTGGAGACGGAGATGAATTGAGAGAGAGTGAGGCCAGAGTCGAAGTGATTCTGGATGGTGGTGCCACTGGTGAAGGAAGTGGAAGGGTGCAAGTGAGTGAGTGGCGGATGTGATTATTCAGAGGGGGTGATGCAGGGGATGCCGAGGGAATAGGTGAAATGATGGATGCAGATGCAGTGCAAAGAGATGATATGCCCATTGTCATGCATGAAGGAGAAGAAGATGGAGAAACGAAAGTGTACTTACCCGATTGCTCCAAGTCCTCTCGATCAGGTGCCGGCTGTCGGGGTGATGAGGCCGTGGGCGGATCAGAAGGATCCCCAGCATTTACAGGTGCCCCATTAGACTCTGGCTCCTCCACGATCTGAGGGCGGTCCGGCTCCTCTTCAGTCTGCGTGGGCTGAGACTCAGGGGGAATATTCTGCGGCTGTGGGATAGCTTCCTCAGTGCCATTCGGAACAGATTTCTTGAGGAGTGGGCAATCTCTGTAAAGATGGCCAACTTGGTGGCATCTGCGACATCTGTATGGTACTCCTTCGTAATCAATGATTTGCTTGCGTTCAGTATCCCTCCACTGAATTGTGATATATTCCAGTAGACCACCTCTTGTGTCCAGATTAATGAGTATTCTGGCGTAGGCCATCATTCCCGTCTGCTGGTAGGATTTGTCGTAACCCATATATCCGCCGATGGCATTACCAATCCTCTTGAAGATGTCCTCAGACCAGTACTGGAGTGGAAGCCCAGGTAACCGAATCCATACCGGTCCAATGCCGATTTGCTCCGTCTCAGGGTCGAATAAGGGCGTCCATCTCTTCAGTAGCACCGGAGCGTGGTCAAAATGCCAATATGATGAAAGGACCCAATTTGTATGGTCTGCACGCGCGAACCGTAGAGCGAACCATCCCCGCACGAAGGTCTGCACAAATGGGATATCCACCAAGTGTTGACCCCAGACTTCTGCTGCCCATTGTTTCAAACGTGCAGCCGTGTAGTTCCGGCCCCTAATGCGACCGACCAGAACACGATCAGCGAAATCCATGGCCTCACCCCAGCGGATGTCTTCTTCCAGTCGGAGAAATACGTTCTCCTCCCGTGATTTGAAGCACTTGTATTTGCGCTTAGGGCCCCGAGGAGGGGGCTGGCGGATGGGGTGTCCAGATGAAGGGGGGATTACTTGCTGCGATGCTTGAAATCTGGGCGGATGGGAGGGGCCAGGAGGATCAGAGGACAATGGGGGGCCGGTGAGAGGAGGAACCGCGGTGAAACTGCCGGAAGAGTGCCCGATGGAGACAGGAAATCCGATGGAGGGTCCGGGAAGCGAGGGGTTTTGATAGTGAAAGGGTAAAGAGCCCGTGACCAGAGGGAGCGACCCAGGGTTAGAGGAAATGCAGCTCGATACAAACCCTAGGGTAGCAGGGGAGTGCGGAGGCGTGGAAAGAGCAGGCCAAGTCGGCGGGTCGTCCGGGAGGATAACCGGGGGGTGAGAATGCGGTTCACTAAACGGAAACGGCGGAAATTGAACAGGTAAATCCGAGCTGTACATACCTCCGGATGTATCCACTGGGGTGCGCCAGATGGAGACCCCCTCCAATGGGTCCGCGGAATAATCGATGGCCTCAATATCCTCCATTGCCAGCTGCTCCTAGTATCTGCAGACACCTCGGAACGGAGAAACAATCGGGGAAAACGACAGTTGCGGTTGAGGAGAGAAACGGTCCGTGCAGCTGTTGAATCTCCGTCACAGGACGCGCCGTTAGTCGCGGGTCGGGGCTCAGAACTCCAAGAAGTTACCAGCTAGCGTTCCTGCAGCTCGCGGTTAAGGTAAAAACGGAAACAGGGTTGACGGATGCGGCGCCGGTAGGTTCAAGCTCTGACTGCAGAAACCCTGATACCCTAACCGAAGCCCTCTCTAACCCTAGTTCGCACGGACGCCATCGCTCTTCGTATTCATTGCATTATTATTATTAGGCATTGATTGTTATTTAATTTGGTAGATCTGTTTGTTCAAGCCTTGATGTAGCATTATTTATTTATGAGAGAGCCATTGGCTTGTTTTTCAATTTGGAATTGGTTTTTATATATATCTTTATCTTTAAGTATAATTTGTTACAAAATAAATCAAAGAAAAAAGCTATATAGATTAGATAGTGTATTAAAGGGAAATCCATTTAAAAACAACCATATTTCTATGGTTCTTTCTTATCGCTTGTCAGACAATATTAGCAACAAACAAAATCACTAATAACATCGCTAATTCACTTCTCTAGCAACAAACAAAGTCACAAATCAACATTATTAATTTACTTCTCAAAAACTTTGTTCAACTTTTATTTCATTCTTTTTAGAAGAATAATGACCAACGTGGTAACCTAGAATATAGAATAAATGTGTATGCCGAATATCTAAGTGGGCAATGCATATTCTCTAACTTCTTATTAGATCATCACATTTCTGTCTATTAAAAAAAAACCATAGTTACCATGATGACTCTTATGAAAGAATGCCTTTTCCTTGTTTTATCAAACGTGTGGTTAATGAAGTTCCATAAGAATTTTTAATTTAAAGATACAACAATGAATGGAAATTGCCTAGTAAAAAGTACTTTGCATTTCGATCATCCTCACCAAGGTGCTTTCTCCTCCCTTTACCAATTTGATTGTGAATGAGTCTTTAAAGTTTTTAAAAAATTGCATTACAAGTGAATAATCCAAAACAAGAGGCAATGTAGAGTCAATGCACATGTGGTAGCATTTTATGCAGTAGTATGTAAAACATTTGTCCTGCTAAAATGGTTGCAATAGTTTGCACAACAAAGAATAACTAGAAAAACAATGGAATAATGATTATTTTAATTTAAAATTGAGAAAAAAAACATAATATATATTTAATAAAAATTTTAATTTAAAAATATTAATATAGTTATTAAAGTATAAAATAATTTAAGAGTGGAGTATTGTTTTTGTTTGGCTAAGAGTTTGTTTTCCTTAGATGCAAGGAAATAGGTTAACGACCCAAGACCTAGACCCATCTTGCAAAAGTGAAAATCTACCCTTTTATAAGCCAGTAGCGTGATTTTCCTTGATTAATAATGATGAATCAACCGAAATGTGATTATCCTCACTATTAGTTAGTTTGACCACTAAATTATAATAGTTTTTCCACTTATAAAAAAACAAAATATAAAACAATTTAAAAAATTAATTAGAACAACCATTTTCGAAGTAAAATCTATTTATACACCAAAAACAACCATCTCAATCAAAATTCCCTTCTTCAAATACAGTGCCCAACTTTCATTAGCCGAAATAACTTTTATATATATATATTTTAATACCTAAACCTATAATTACGCCGTAAGGCGTTCCCAATCAACCTCCCAAAATGTCTTCGTGTCATAATCGTAGCCCTTAGATCTAGTGTTAGATGATTGGAGAAAAATGAACCGTTGATTAAGAAGTTAAAATTTTTTAGGATTTAGAGGGTGTTGAGGGGGCGGCGGCGGACCTGCATGCAGGTGTTGAGGGGGCGGCGGACCTGCATGAGATTGCATGTTCCGATCACCCGTTCAGGAACTATCGGTGGGCCTTTCCATTTTGTTGTCAAAAAATTTCCTCCGATTCGAACGCAGACAAATTGATTCGAAACCCACTCAGCCATTGGCATTCCCTCCTCCTTTTTTTCGAGGCTTCGATCAAATTTCTCTTATCTGCTCTGTACTAGGTGAATTGGGTCTCAGCCATAATCGAGCTTTGGGTTTCAGTCATAATCGAGCTTTGGGTTTCAGTTTTATTTCTGAGAAGGCAACGGGAGAGATTTTTAAAATAACAAACGAGAGAATTTAATGCGAGAAATTCATGAGGCATAACAAAGAAGAGTTTCATTTGTGAACTGGATTGATGAGCCGCAACATACAATAATTTTAAAGATAGATAGTAATAGCAGAAATTCAAAAGAGATGGATTGTACAGGAAGGGGAATACACTTTGTGTTGGTTCATGGAGCTATGCATGGAGCATGGTGTTGGTATAAGATTGTGGAGCTTCTTGAGAAAGATGGCCACAGGGTATCAGCAATCGACCTGATGAGCGTTGGTACAAGTTCGGTTACCGCTGATTCCATCACCTCATTTGAGGAGTACAATCAGCCGCTTATGCACTTCCTAGCCAAGCTCCCACAGACAGAAAAGGTGCTTGCGTTTCCTGTTGTACATTTTTACTTTATTGTTGATTTCATTTTAATGCTTTCGATGATCATTTATGCACTTGAACGCCTTTCTTTCAATGATCTTTCGAACCTTTCAGCCATTACACTGAAAAGGTCATAGGGTAGCCATCCAGATCAATAGGTTAGGTAAAGAAATGTGATATCTGGACTTTTAAGGATCGAGGTATTTTTCTAAATTTCTTTGCCTACATTTTCAGTGAAAATTCGAATCTCAAACAGCCAGTGAAACAGGCTCTTGCCAAGTGTGGTGGTTTGAGGAATGGTACTGTAGATTATGTTTTCTATTAGAGTAGTTTGTAGTTTATTTTTATACAGGGAGAGAAACCAAAACCAAGAATGCCTACTGTTGCTGCCTAACATGATTTCTATTACATGTTTAATATATCTATATATATATATATATATCCTTCCTGATGCTTTATACGATTATATATATATATATATATATAATTATTATTTTATGTTATAAGTTTTAGTTAAAAGTTTTTTATTTCAATTGTAGATGAGGGGATTTGTTGATTTTTTATTTTTATTTTTTTAATTGAGAACCTAAATTGATTTTGTTGTAGTGTATTAGAGAGTTTGGCAAGTTGCATTTACTTTTAATAAATTTAAAACAATTGATGTCTGAATGTCCACCAATTTCTTAAGGATTTTCAAAGCATATCTAATTTTAGAAGCACAAGCGCACCAAGTATCATCTGGTAATTTTCCCAGTGAGTAATGCTCATTGTTTATTTTTATTTTTCAAGTCCTTTATTTGAGTTTTAGCTTTTTTTTTTATTATGAATCTGGCCTGCATGAACATACCCATCATTGATTATGTTGAGTTTGATTATATGTTGTAGTATGAGTTATAAAACCAATAAATAGACTTTAATCCTATGGTTGTTACAGGACATATTCATTGTTCTTTTCATTTTTATGGAGTGTAGTTTGCTTTGGGTGAGTCTTTATTTTTGAAATAAATGGATCAGGGTTGGTCTTTAGGCCGAAAGGAGCCTAAAGGTATCCATATCATCAGCCTGTGAGAATACAAATGGAGTTGGGCAGAGTGATTTGGAGAGGGACCTGGTTCACCATGATTGCAACGAGTGAAATGAAATGTTTGAAAATTTCTAAGAAGCTGGTGCAGAGCTGCTAAGCCACATCTAGAAAGCAAAACCAAATAAACATCTCTCCTTAGGACATGCAGAGATGGAGTTAAAGATTTTTAAGTTTTTAACCATTCAATTTACTTCCCTTTTTCCAACGGCTATGATGTTTGAAAATTGATGCAGAACTGCTAAGCCTCATCTATAACGTGAGTGGAACATAAGCATAAAGTTAAGATTGAGCCTTGAGTTTTGCTAGTGCAAAACCAAATAAACATCTCTCCTTAGGACCTGTAGAGGTGGAGTAAAAGCTTTAAGTTTTTAACTATTCAATTCACCTCCCTTTTTCCAACGGCTATGTTGAAATGTTTTGAGAAAAGTGATTTGAAGAGTACCCTGGGTCACCAAGACTGTTATGAATGAAAGTGTAAATGGATAAGCAATTGGTTGAAACCTCCCAGAGTACTTCAAGAATGTTGGTGACTTACAAGTATGAAGCTATGTTTGAGCCCTGAAATTCTGTTGGGAAAAATTAAATAAAACATCATTTGCTCAAAATACGTTTTTGCCCAAAATTTGTTTAAATCGTCAATAATACGATGTTTGTCGTATTAGTGGCACTCTGAATTTGTTTACAACCTCAAATAGATTTTTGTTTTTACCTGGTTGGTCATTAATAAATTTTGAATGTCTTGAGAATCTTGATTTTTTTTGTAGGGTATCAAGAATTGAAAATATGTCTTTTGACATTGTTGAGGAATTTAAGAAAGTTGTGTGCTTCTACAAAACTTCGCTGAGGCATTGCATGGTGTGGATTTCCTTCGTTTGTTTTTGTATCTACCTTCTATTCTCTTTGGCAATGATGCTTCTATTTCATGTTTTGGTGGATTAGCAGGGGAGCCCTGTAACAAGCACGGCATTCTCTCCAGGATTTTTGTTGCATCCATTCGAGGAGGCTAGTCCATTGGGTTTAACGCTGAAGAAAACACCTTCATTTATAGAACTTATTCAAATGAATCTTTCTGAAGGGGACTCAGCAGCTCCCTTAGCTATAAATAATTCCAGCCTGGAGGTGGGGAGAAAGAATGAATCAAAGTGTGCACCAGGACCGGCTATTGCTGACAAGTACAAGGCCTCAAACTTCCCAGTCTTGGTTCTTGGGAGGTAATATGCATAAGAAATTAATACAGCTAAGTTTGCATATTAAATTCTTCAATCTTGTCAGAACATATTAAATATTTTTTTTTTCACCTGAACAAGCCTTTTGATAGCCACTGATGGAAACTCATGATATGGTAGTAAGTAATGCACATTTAGCAAGATTGCATTGACATAAAGATGCTGATGATGCCAGCGTATTTCAAGATATGAAGGAGACTTGGTGGTAAAATGCTATGATGCAAAGCGTAGACTTGTTTGGGAAGTCTTGGAGGGTGGTCTGAAGAGCAAGATGGAGATTCATTGGTCAGATATAACCTCTTTGAAGACCAGTTGTCCCGACAATGAACCTGGTACCCTAGAGATTGAAGTAAGCATCAGGTTTTGCTTATTTTCTGTGTCCTACTTGAGGCGGAGTTGAAGTGCAGGTGCTTTTGATATTTCTATACTAATATCTTTTCTTCTGTATCATACAGGTATGACTTCCATGAACTTGAACGGGCCCTTCAACAGTTTCATTGCCTCCAGAGGGGTTATTCCCATGTATATCACTATAACACAGAGGCTGCCATTCTTTGAAAATACTTTGGACATTGTTCATTCTATGCATGTCTTGAGCAATTGGATTCCCTCACAGCTGCTGGAATTTGTACTCTATGATATCTACAGGATTCTGAGGCCTGGAGGCTTGTTCTGGCTAGATCATTTTTTCTGCACAAAGGATCAGCTGAAGATCTATGTGCCCATGATTGAGCAGCTAAGGTATAAGAAGCTGAAATGGTCTGTTGCCCCTAAGTTGGATAGAGGGCCCGAGCTCAAAGAAATGTATATCTCTGCTATCTTGGAGAAGCCAGTTAAGAGGCAGTGCGCAGGCTACTTGTAGATGCAGTTTTAAGTTTCATGGGCTTAAGGCCCCTTAACTTAAAACAAATAAACATTTCTCTCTGTAATGAATTTTAATTTTCAATTATGGGAATCTATATGATGCCCTTGCCTGTTTTTAAGATATTTGCCACTTTCAGTGTATGGTTCATGTATCTAGGTTTGATTTAGGGCTCCAAGATTTTCATATTCATATTGATATATATAACACATCTGCAATATGAATTTCTGGATTTTCTACCGTGCCATGGTTTTCATTGATTTTTGAAAAAATGTTGATGGTTCGTCTGTAATGGTCAAGGGCTGAAATTCAATGGCCGTGTTTAGTAGGTTTTGAATACAATGGCGAAACTGCAAATTAACTGGAATTCATTGAGATAAGCTGATCAAGAGAAATGATAAGCTTATCTCATGACAAATAGGAAAAACGGTGATGTTGAATTCTAGAGAACAATTGATTAAAATTAGAAGCCCAAAGGACATGGACCAAGAGCATTTTGTGCGCCAAATCCAAATGTAGTCATTTTGAAAGAAAATGGCACTTTTGAAGAACTTCATGAGTACTTAGATCCTTCAACCAATGAAAGAATTCAAGAATCAAATGTCCTAGAATGCATGCAATGTGAAGAGAGCATACAAACTTTAACTCCGTAAAACTATGATGAACATGAAAATTATGAAAAAGATCAAGAGAATTTCATTCAAACAAGAGCTCAACTAAGTAGGTTCAAGCCTAGAAATCAAGTAGGTAAAGGAAAAGCATTCAATAATACTCCTCATTCAACCCTTCATCAAGCTAATGCATAGCACACAAGGAACAAGCTAATGCAATGATGAAGATGACTTATAACATAATGAATGAATTGATAGAGCTACAAATTACTCATTCTTTTGTTAAAGTGATTAAAATACCTCAAAAAAAGGAGAACTTGTTGAAAGCCTAGGAGAATACAAATCCATCAAGCTCAAGAATAGAAACAAATTTTATCAGTAGTTAACAAAGACCCAAGTACCTCCACCTAGAGTAAGAAGAAAGATACTTCTTTTTATCTCTCTCTAAAATCATGATTTTTATCTTACATAATTGCATGGTCCATAGTTGTCTACAAATAATATAATGCCACTTTCAATTATGAAGTTTTTAGGATTGGAACACCAAATATTATGAAGCCCCAAAAAAGTATACACGCTATTGGTTCAAAATAGATTACTTCCTATGATAAAATTAAAGATTTTTGTGCATGGATAAGCTCTGCTCCACATATAAATACAATCTTCTCTCTGATTGTAGTTGACATTCCGATGGCTTATGGAGTTGTTGTTGGTTGTGATTAATCAAATAGCTGATCGTACCTACAGTTGTATAACTTTGTTTTACTTTTGTATGATCTATGAAATGGATTTTGAAGGGTTGTAAAGCTTTCAAATGAAATATTTTCTCCGGATCTATCCTATACAAATTTGTGACAGAAATAGCGACTAAGATGGCCATAAAGCGATCTCTTACTTCCAGATTAAAGGTTATTTGGGCACAAGTACCATGCGAAATTAGATACAGAGGTTAATTAAATAAAAAAACAGTTATATTCACTTGGAGTTGGTGCCGAAGAGGATTTGCTGTCTCGTGCAGAAGCTTTCACATTCAACCTTTGGCCTGATGATGTGGATTGCATGATGTGCTTTTTATTGTTCACTGATGAAATATTTGATGCATTTTAAAAAGAATTCTGAGAAACAGTTTGACAAACCATCTAATAGTTCTAACAGATCACTTGGTGAAAGCATTTCTTAAAGCATATTCAGAATAATATTTGTATTGTTGTGCAGGTAATGAAGTATGGTACAAATGAAACACTACCAGACCAAGCCTTAAATGGCCATTCAGCACAGGTGTTATTTTAGCCAATTTGGAACCCACGAGTGCTTTATCTTGATTGTGGTCTTTTATCAAAAGGTGGCAAATCACTTTTAGACAATACTTTTATTTCAAACTGGTGATGAAATACAAAAACAAATTTGTTTCTCCGCGGCTCTCTCCTCTTTTTTATGAAACTCTGCTTAAATGTAGTCAACTATTTATTATGCTGGAATCGCGGCCCTCTCCTCTTTTTTATGAAACTCTGGTTAAATGTAGTCAACTATTTATCATGTTGGAATCATACAACTGTTTCCTTGATATATACCAAACGCTAGAAGAGAATATGAAGAGGAAGAGCAAGCTGCTTTCTCAAGTTCTTGATCACATGATATTGCTTCTTCTAATGTATTTCTGTGAGACACTGAGGGATCTTCTAACACCACAAATTGTTCAGCAAGAGATTCAGAGGACTGCAACACCCGCCTCTGTGTGGAAGATCTGTCAGAAACAACCAACTTCAAGAGTTAGATTCGTAGATCTATTACTTGATTAGAAGAGAAAATGAAGATTAAGTGGTTACTCTAGAGTCTAAATGACAAAATAAATCTTTAATTACGAATGGAATAACAAGCAGATACGGTATACAGTAAAAGCACGTTATTTTTATGGCTGTGAAATGTAGAATTTGTGTATTGTGTCCAAACTCTTAGTAACAGTGATAAGGACGTGGCCTCTTCTTCAATACACAAAATAGGGTTCCTTGATTTTACTAATATAGATGACACATGATGCCCATTGATTGTCTTTTCAAGGCTTGGAAATATATGTATACAAAATCTCGACTTCCTTAAATTATGAACGGCCTTAGAACTGTCCTTTAAAAGATTCTCTGCTTCCTTACAAATATGTGGAATGACAAGTCCACCACCTTTCTTCTTTTATAGCCCGGAGATCAAGAAATCACAGCTCCAATGACCTATACTGGTCGGCCAAATTCACAGAACATGACAGTATATAGCAGTGCTTTATGTGACATAGGCTTCTTGGCCTTATTACAAGCACAAGGAATAAGTAGGCATCTTCTTAGATAAAACAATCGACATTAACAAAAATTTCTCTCTTCAATAACTCAGAGAACAAAGAGGCATGAATAGGTCGGATTCACTGTCTGAATTGAAGAGCAAGAGAGAATATACGACAACAGGGAGAGACCATGCAAAGCAGATATGTACATTCATATGGATCTAGGCAGTTCCATGTAGTTTACAAAACAGTTCCATATGTTCACGCAGATAGGGCCGTGCAATCCATAAAGCAACACAGTCCATACATACAACATGCCATATCTTCTCGGGCCAACTGTACTGCTCAGTTTAGGGTGATTTGTTGACCATAGAGCTACTGGATTTTAGCACACTGTGAAGGTTTCTTCGTAAGTGTTTTTGAAAGAATGAAAATCTGATTTTGAAGGAGAAATTACCTCTGTATGTGTGAAACTGTTTTATGCTTCCACTATTTAATTTCCAGCTATTGTGTGATTGATGATATGGCCTGAAATTTAATTTATGGTTAATTAAATTCAGCAAGTTCTTTGTTTAATTAAGATCTTAAGGGCATTATTCATCTGGCCATTCTTACTGTAGTGTGCCTTACCCTAATGGCAGTAACCCTCAAAGGGATGAGGCCAATGATCATGCATGTTGGATTTTGAGAAGTGTAGGTGTGTCTGCTTTTTAATATTAAGCAGTCCACCATAACATTTCTGCCTCCATACCACAAGATCGAGAATAGAGTAATCCTTTCTCCAAGGTTGGCTTCATGAAATGACCTTTGGCATATTCTTGTGTTCTTGCACTTTTCTTGGCCTCCTAGGAGAATAAAGTTATTTTCAAAAGACTTATCCAAAAGCATACTTATGCCCAGAATGTAAAAGAGAGATAGCTCCATTGCATAGCAGACCTTTATTGTTTCTTGTGCTTAGAATAATAGGAACACTTGGCTCCTTCTTAATGTGGTTCAGAGAACTAGGCCAACAACTTGGTTCTTCATTGCTCCATAGGACTCTCTTTAATTCATTGATCAAATCCAAATAAATATATGTATCCCTAGAGTCACTTATTTGATCCTCAACAAATTTTCTTGTTGGACATCTTTGTTTACAAGACTTGAATTTATGTGAGCACAGGTGACTGGATGGAAGGACTGCTAGCTTCAGAATTCTGATGCAGAGGTGCCAAAGGGATCAGATCTTCAAACATACTGTTGACTGCTTTATCCACTGAGAGGATTGGACTTAGATCAACAAATTCTTAAAACAAAACTCTTCATTGACTTCTTATCATGACACGTGGTTTAGCTGCTGAAGGAGGACTTTCCTATTGTAATAACATTGAAATATTACCTCTGCAAATAGCATATCAAAAGTCCCTAAAAAAAAATAAATCACTGCATTAAATGGGTAATATGCATTAAATTACCCAATCCATGATGAGGAGGGGTCCTTCGCATCCAGGCATCCATATTCATAAGACCGTCTTTCATAAGATCCTGGCTCAACGCATCAAACTTTCAAAGTGCCCAATGACCTAATCAAGATGCCAAAATCAGTGTCCTCACAGTGCCCTCTGCTCATTGTGCTCGCCAAGACATAGGATCAGCCATGCACATCCTTCTTCCAATGTGTTCTTCATGAGGCACCTTGAGAGATACCATACCTCTGATTTTATGTTCATACACGCTGCTACAGGGGTCTGCTCCAAAGTGCCTCGCACTTCTTCTATCTTCCAGACTTCCAAGGGTACTGTCACCCTTATCCAATGGTGCCAACACAAAGGAGCTGCATACTTTTCTTGGATGAACTTCCTTTGCTTCAGCTGCTAGACAAAAATAGGATCACATGGAGGGTTGCCACTAAACCTTCTCAACAAAATCACATCAACTGCTAGATAATGACATTATGGAGGGCTTTTACTATTCTTCAAAAATCATTTTCAGGCTGATGTCTAAAGGGACCATTCCTTCTCATAACTACATCCTCTATTTTTATTGGCTTCAGGGCACCTCTTATGAAGGTTTCGAAGACATGAATATATATTCCTTATTGATTTGCAAGTTGGCTTGAATGGAACAGGCTTTTAACACTTGTATATATATCTATATATATGTGCTTGTAACAGTGATAAGGACTTGGCCTCTTCTTCAATACACAAATAGGGTTCCTTGATTTTACTAATATAGATGACATAGGATGCCCACTGATTGTCTTTTCAAGGCTTGCAAATATATGCAAACAGAATCTCGACTTCCTTAAATTATGAAGGGCCTTAGAACTGTCCTTTAAAAGATTCTCCGCTTCCTTACAAACATGTGGAATGAGAAGTCCACCACCTTTCTTCTTTTATAGCCCGGAGATCAAGAAATCACAGCTCCAATGACCTATACTGGTCAGCCAAATTCACAGAGCATGATAGTATATAGCAGTGCTTTATGTGACATAGGCTTCTTGGCCTTATTACAAGCACAAGGAATAAGTAGGCATCTTCTTAGATAAAACAATCGACATTAACAAAACTTTTTCTCTTCAATAACTCAGAGAACAAAGAGGCATGAATAGGTCAGATTCACTGTCTGGTTGATGGCATACTTTTTATAAATAATTTTCCATGGCTATTATGGTTCAATTAAGAGCCAATCTCTTGCAGAGTTCAGAGTTGAATTCATCTGTAACTGCCTTTGATTTAGGGAGTGGTTAAGAAAAAACTTCAATGCCTAACAAGACTGTGATGATCACAACCATAAATGTAGCTTGGGCAGAGGAAAACAGTGTACTACATTTGTACATGCAGAGCCTTCGAATAGTTATTGCATCATGTTCTCCTCGTTGCAGTGGACCAGGAGTCATTTAATCGTTGCCAACATATTCATCACACTGCTATATTTTACTAGAAGAAATATCTGATTTCAATGAATCTTCCTCTGCATGCCACTAGAAATTGTTGGATGAAAATATTTGTTTTAAAGGCAAGAAATGGAATGGTTTTTTTGTTGTTTGGATTACCAAAAGAAATGGCTTAGTTAAGATAGCTTATAAATGGAGGCATAAATTTTGAGGCTCTCATGGTGTTATTTCAATATATTGGCCCTGTTCAAGTTTTGAATGATTCAGAAATTAGCAGATTTGTTAAATAGTGGAGGCAGGAAATTTGCACTTCTTTTCTGTCAAACCTGGTAGCTGATAAAAGATGAGAAACAACTTAATCACACACATGTTGGTAAAAGCCTAATACTAAGAAGGCAGGTAGAAGTGGATGATTAAGATTGTTTATAGGTTTAGCCAACAATTTTATTGGTAACATGCGTAGTTTGAACTTTTGGTGATATTGTTTCATCACATAGGCTGACTACAGTTTGGTGAATTGTTACTGGAAATATACTTAAATCAAGATAAAATATAGGTGGTAATACCTAGTTGAATGGAGACTCCCAGTATATTGGCCCTTTTGAGGATTATTACTTGACCAGTTTGTTGCCTTAGTCTGCTGAGTATTTTTTTTTTTGTTGGTTGGTTGTTGTTGTAATTGGTAAATTGTATAGGTGATTTTCATTCACATGCTATTGGAATAGCTGGCTTCTTGAATAGGGCAGTCATGCAGTTGAGTATGTGAGAGGGGTTTGTAGAACACATTATCTAATGAACTCTTATGAAGAGGCAAAAAGTCTCACTCATAGCCTACTCAAGGCTTCAAATGGGAATTTCTTTTATATACTGATCAACTTATTAGAACTATTGCTGCACTTTCTTCATCCACAGAAGCCACTTGAAAATGCTTGAAAATAAACTCTCTGTAAGGGCCATTGTCAATAAAAATATTTGCAGTGGAGGCCCTCTGCCCAACAACCATTTTAGCCAGCCTTGGAAAGCAAATAGTTGAGTTCAAACATGATGAAAATTTAATTCCCTGTATACAAAAGCATGTATTAGGTGTTGATAATGGCTAGAAATGTGCAGTGAAGATGTATATACCTCCTTTTGTACAAAAATGAACAGAAGAGGCAGAGGTATAAGGTTCACCTCGAATTTTCTTGCAAGTTCAATCCACTGTAGGATGTGAAAGGAAGTGTCATAATGCTAAGAGTGAAAAAGAGGGGAAGGAAGAAACTAATAATTTTAGAAATTCTAGCGTTCTATCCATACCTTGATTTGTTCTAGTAAAACAAATATTAATTGTTTGTCGACATCCAGGGAGCTATCTGGTAATAATAATAATATTTTATTAGTATTATAATAATAATAACAACAATGGAAAGGTGGGAAAGGAAGAAACTAATAATTTCATAAATTTGGACCTTTTATCCTAGCTTTATTTGTTCTTCAGATCCAACTAATATTTTGTAGATCCAACTTATGGTGAACCAGTAGCTTGAAAGCCAATTGCAAGTCATTCAGCCAACAACGATCTATAAGCATGCCATAGTATTATGTCTCTGCATATTCACAATAGTGATTCCATTGTCATATTATTATTCCCCACTTGGATAGAGAGATGACACAAGGGGTTTCTACATGTTGACCAACCATGTAAATTGGATCTTATAAATTAAAATTCTTGTTTTCTAGCCTTCTATTTTTGTAGATACCAATTGTGTAGTTGATGGCATACTTTTTATAAATTCTTCCACAAACTATTATTATTTACAAAATATTCATTTTCAGAATACACATAACTAACTATTGCAATTGTAACTCATTATCATCCACCGTTGCTTTCAACAATGTCCATTCACATGTCCCTATTCTTCCCCACTCTATGCTATTCTTCCCCACTCTATACATGTCTCTATTCTTCTCCACTTTATGCTATTCTTCCCCACTCTATGCCTTACGGCGTTTCCTTTGCAACATAAGGTGCAAATGCTAGTTAGAATCCTAGAATCTGATTTCCTTAAAATTTAGATTCAACGTCTATACTAGCTAGCTTTCAGTTTAACCGCACAGCGTTCCATAGCCTGGCCTTTTTAGGCACTGTGTTTCTAAGATCCTTCTCAGCTATTCTAGACAAATCCCTAATTTCATCTCTTATGCAACAGCCATGTTCCCCAGGTACTTTGCTTCATCCCTCGGATCTCCTCTTCATCGCCTGGCGGCGGCCGTTGCTGCAACACTACCCCCACCATTTCCACGGATTGTTTTGTTAAAACTATCCCTGTTATCTACATTTACTGCTGGGGTTAATGGCCGGACCACAGCCTACCCAGAAGCGGAGAGCACGGGCCCCATGTCATATTTCTTACTAAACGAATGTGGGCTTTGCCAGTCTGAGCTCTCAACAGTCCTCAAATCAAGGCCTGCCGTGGGCCGTACAAGGTCCGCTCATACTGCCCGACAAGCGGTTCAGTTCCTGAGAGATTCAGGGATGACAGAAGACCAGGTAAAAAAAATGATTACCAGAAGCCCAGTTATTCTTGCTCTCAACGCTGATCGGCAGCTGAAACCCAAGCTTCAGTTAATGAAAACGTTAGGTTTCACTCTAAATGCCATTCCCGGTAGATTGCTTGCTAGCAGTATAGAAAAAACTTTGTATCCCAACATCCATTATCTTCAAAAGCTGTTGGGATCAGAGGCTGAAGTCTCCAAGGCTGTGAAACAGGCACCTCAGATTCTGTCTAATCTTAATGGGCATGAATATATGGAAAAGAAATTGAAGCATTTGGCAAGTTTTGGCTTGTCGGGAGATGAGATCAAGGAGGTTGTTCGGAAGAGACCAGGCATACTAATAATTTCTATGGATAAGGTGCAGAAATACATGGACTTTTTCGTTCATACTGCGGGGTTTCCGGCAAAAGTTCTTTTGACGAAACCTGTGCTCCTGACTTTCAGTTTGGAGTGTAGAATCAAGCCTCGTTACAGGGTGTTGAAATCTATAAGCGCAATGCAACCTTTAAACCATTTTCGTAGTCTTAGTGCTGCGCTTTGTTTAAGTGAGCGAAAGTTTCTCGAAAAGTATGTGAAATCCAGTCCCGATGCCACAAAATTGCTTGAAATTTATAGTGGCAAGTCTGTTGATCTTGACAATGATCTGTTTGAAAGACTAGAAATTCAAGGATTCTGATTCGGTGATTGCATTCCCTTGCTCTTGTATATTGAAAGAGAAGGGATCCTGAGTCCGTTATGACCCCGTGTGATCCCTTTAGCCCACATGTGCATTTAGTAGATATAGAAGATAATGATGTTGAGCAGGGTCTGGCTTTGGCTAGTTTACTTTCACATCACAATCATCAAGCATTATGGAAGCATTATTGAAGGATGTTCAGTCGGAACAAAATCTTCAAGAAATGATCTCTTGCAATGCACCAGGTAATACTTTCTTTAAAGATTTAAAAAAAATAAAAAACTCGCTGCCAGAGAAGTTAATGTTTGCTAGTAATACCCTTTTAATTGTGGCAAATAGAGATGTGAAATTTTTGCTGTTTAAATAATGGCTAACTTGGAAAACTAAATACCCAAATCCCATAGGCAAATATAAGTGACTTTTTAATAATGGCTAACTGGGAAAACTAAATGCCCAAATCCCATAGGCAAATATAAGTGACTTTTTAAATTCTGACGTCCTTTACAGTGGCATCAATAGTTTATTTCTTGATCAGTCATATCTTTAAAAGTTATCTGGAAACAGCACATATCTTAAATACAAACTAAACATTGAATGCTAGTTATTTGCTTTTGCTATGCTGAGTTGAATCTAAGCAAGGTTCTCATTCATGCTTTCTCGTTGTGCTTGGTTAAGTCTCTCTGTTTCTTTACCTCGGAAAATTGTTTTTGGTAACGAATTTTGTTGCTGCTGGAAAGACCATTCCTAGTGGTAGTAGAGTGAGATCCACTTCGGTCATGCTTCTTGTAAAATAGAATCCTAGCCATCACTCCAAAAGTCTGCATTGCAATAATTTTGATACATGATTGAGCAGGCCACAAATCATTGGCATATCCTCTGATCGTGACTTTCAGTTTGGAGTATAGCATCAAGCCTCGCCATAAGATGTTGAAGGCAATAACTGAATGCAATCTTCCATGTGTCTTCCTTGTCTGACTTGTGCGCTTTATTTAAATGGGTGATGGTTCCTAGAAAAACATGTGAAGTGCAGTCCTCATGCCACAAAGTTACTTGAAAGTTACAGTGGTAAGCCTGTTGAGCTCGACATTATCGAAAGAAAAGAAAATGCATGTGGTTTCTGATTTGGTCAGGGTTGGATTGCATTGCATTATTCTTATAATCTTATTCAGTGAAAGAGATTCAAGTACATTAACCAAGGGATCATCATCTTTTGTGCCCCCACGTGATCCCTCTAGCTCACGAGTATTGAGTGAACATTTATATATAGAAGATAATCATGCTGGGTCATGAGACAGTCATTCCAGGTCAGGGATTTTGTTTTTGTCACCTTACTATTTTTCATCATAATCACAATCACAATCACAGTCAACAAGCATTATTGAAAGATATTTGGTTTTAATACAATTGTGCAGAAATGGCCTCTTGGATTGCATCAGGTAACACATTTTTGAAACACGAAGAAAGAAACTCTCATCCTCAGAGAATCTGTTGTTTGCTAGTAATTTTGCAACTATCATGCATTGTTCCTCCATTTAAATTCAGACACGGATAGATTTGAAATGATTACTTTGTCTGAAATTTGAATTGTGGCTACCTTGTGAAAGTAAATTCTCGAATCGCATAGGCAATTGGTGGCACTTTTCAAATTACAATATCCTTTATAGGGACATGAATTGCTCATTTCCTGATCAGCCGGATTCTTAAATGTTAACTGGAATCAACACACATTTTAAATTCAAGTTAAACATTGAATTCTAGTTTGGTTTTGCCATGTTGAGTTGAATTTAAGCAAGACTCACATGCATATTTTTTCTCTTTGTCAAGGTTCTTTATTTCTTTTCCCATGAAAAATGTTTGATAGCAATGAATTATATCGCTGCTATCAAAGATCATTCCCGGTGATGGTGGAAAAATATGCTTTTTGTAAAATAGAACCCTAGCCACCACTTCAAAAGATTGCTTTGCAACAATTTCTGTTGCATGACTAGGCCACAATCCATTGGCACCTTCCCTTGTCCCAATGTGGTTGGACTCTGGAGCCTCAACGGGTCTTCGTCTTACAAATATTCATAAGAAGTTTGTCCTCTTCGTGTTTGGTGCTCCCAAATGGCTATTTCAAGATCAAACCCTACATTTAGGTAAGAAACAAAAGAGGTCACTATACACATAGAAGAGGGATGAGAATTTAAGGTCATTCCCCTGGGTTGTTTTCCTCTATTGCATGCCTCACTCCATGTTTGTTAAAATTGCAACTAGGGCCAAACTCCATGTGGGTCTTCTTATTTATGGCAGCTGATATTTTTCTTGGATTCCTCTCATCGAGAGGTGTAGGACTGATCTAAAGATTATCCGATTCCGACATGTATTCATGGAGATATGAATTTATTTGTGTTACTTGACAATTTGTCAAGGTTGGCCAGCAACCAAATTACCCCCACTTGTCCTCAACATTTTATTATAAATAGAAGAGGTCTTCAAGTCATTTTACACTCACTTCACTCATGATCTCTCTCCACGCGTTTTGGGTTTTGGTGGCAAGAAAGGTCAAGATGAGGAAGCCCTAGACACAGATCAAAGAAGGCCCTAGTTCTCTATCCTAGAGGGAGACCTAGCCACAGTAAAGGAGGCCTATACACAGCTGAAGGAATAGCTCTTATACGCTGCCCTAAAGAGCCCTAATCACAGTCATAAAGGAGACTTATACGCTGCCCAAGTATTGCTGCCCTAGCCGCAGTCCTATAAGGAGTAATCTGGCCGCAGAGAAATGAGGGTCAAGCCATGCCCTAATCCGCTGTCAAAGTAGGACTAATGCTGCCCTAGCCGCAGTCCTAAAGGAGGTGATCTGAGCTGCAGTTGAAGAGGCCCTATCTAGCAGCTTGTGAAGGCCTAAATCCGCAGTCTATTGAGCCCTCATACACAGCTAGTGAGTGACTCTAACTACGCAGTAATTAGACCCTTATACACAGCTCAAAGAGACCTTGTTACAGTCACCTAGCCGCTGTCATAATGCTACATTGCTGTAGGTGACAGCGTGGCCATTTCAGGACTTGTTTGGGTATGTTCAAGCTGTTCTTGAACTCGGTATGCTGGGCAGGAGAATCCGCTCAAAGGAGGAGCTAGGGGCTGCTGCTTAAGGGCTGTTTGGATCATTGTTTGGAGGGACTATAGCTACAGTCCACTGTTGGGCTAGGCCGCAGGCCATAGCTAGCAGTAGAAGGTCTCTAAGTGTCGCGTTCAGAAAGGTAGCAGCCCTATAAGGCAGTGTGTGGTTGGATGGACTGTACGACGGTTAGCCGTTGTATATAGATGGACTGTGGGGGTGTTTAGGGTGCTGTAGCACACTGAATTTGTGCCCTAACCAGTAATCAGGTTTGCCAAGATATGCTTCAGTCCTTACAGCAATTACAAGTTGCCAGATGGGCAGCCTTGACATGATGAGTGAAACAGCAAAGGAAGGAGAGTCTTATGGAAGGAAAGATTCAGTATGTTGGGTAATTGGTTGAGCTGTTCTAGTGCTATCATCTGCTGCATATATTCCATCCTCATTATGTCATCTTCATGGTTAAGATCTCTGATGTCTGATGTCCTATTTGGCAAGTCAGAATTGACTTTAAATCATTGTACTCTATCTCTATCTCTCTGCTGAACTATTGAAGAATATAAGAAGAATTGATCAAGGGTTTCCCCATATTGGGGTTTGTCCCTGGCTGGTGCCACATCTTGTGTCCTCTTTTCTTGGACTCTTGGTTTGTTTTCTACTGTTTATGTTTATGTTCTATTTGCACTTTACTATCATGCTGATGTGATTGCTAATCTGAATATTGACATTGGGCTAATATGGAAAATTGAAGTAAATTGCTTTAAGCATAGAACATACCTAAAATTTAACAATGTCCCTATTGGGTCAGGAGCCATAATCAAGGCCACAGGTTTACACTAGGTACCATCAGCAAAATGAGGTAAAAAGCCTGAGGGTTTTCCCTGTGAGGCTTTCCTGAAAAATAAAAGAAGAGGGATGAGAACCATTGCTACTTTTGTTCTTATAGAGTTTTAACTAACAGTAAATATATTATGTTGAAAAGTAGCAAAGTAATGGATTCCTTGATTTGTGCCTTAGTTCAAGGAATCAATTTAATGATCTTCTTAATTATGCACGAGTTCCAATGATGTGGACGAGTTCAAGAAGCAGTTCGACTAGTGCGAGTTTGTGGAGGACTGAGTTATCTGTCCTCTAGTGTGAGTTAGATTGGGAATCGAATGTTCAAGTGGAGTTGGCCTCCTAAATTTTAGGAGGATCCAATTAACTAAGTTTGTTGACCTTTGTTAACTAGAAAAGCCCCAGTTCAACTTCCTAATTTAGAAACTCACTAACAATAGCCGAATTGAATTGCTTATAAGAAGATCGAAGGCACACTTTCTATTCATAATTTCTTGAGCACGAGTTTGTGAGCAAGAGAGCTTGTGGAGGAACGAGCCAAGGTTTCCTTGTGCGAATTATTGTGGAAGGCAATTTCTTTCTGGAGTGCATATAGAAATAGGGAGATTCCCTATTTAATAGGAGCTCAAACAACGCTAGGAAATAGGAGGTTATTTCCTAAGGTTTGTGCCAGGGAATCAGAGCCTCTAGTGTGCATAGAAGGATGAAGCAAATCAACAATCAAGCAGGAGATTCAGGCCTAGGACAGGCAAGAGAATCTTTGTATTTTTAGATTGAAACTAGCTTGTATTTGTATCAGATCTGTTGCTCAGTTTTCCTCAATAAATTTCTAAAGCAAGCAAGGATTTTTCCCCATTGGGTTCTGATGCCAGCCGAAGCAGCATATACCATAATGATGCAGCCAAAGCCGCATATACCCACAGTATGCAATAAAATTGCATGTCACACTATGTGTGTCCCAGGAATTTCAAAAGATTCCTTATTTAGGAAAAATCCTCTTAGATCAAGGCTTAAGGCTCCTTAAATAAACCTATGTGGAAACGCTTCGTTTGACTCTTCAAAGTCTAACCCTTTGGTAAACTCTAAGCGGAACTTTATACGACTCTTCATAACCTTTTGCTAACAGCGCGCGCATATTAACCATAACATGGTCTTTTAAACTTTGGTTAACCTTGACTTAACCCATAATATATATATATTCCTCTTTATTTCTATTATAATTCCATATAATAGAAATTACACATAAACCATGCTTAACCCTTACCTTTCCGCCATACCATGAACTTGGCACATATATCGATGCTCAACATTTCGTTTCAAATCTGCACCGTTGATTTCTTCCTTCAGATCAACGACTATTGCGCGATCTCCAACTTTAACCCATTCACCTGCCGGAACTCAAAGAAGTTAAACTTCTTTAAATAACTCATTGGTTCCGCTCGACGTGTTAACCTATGTGCACATTAGAGCGCGATTACCGTCCAATCAATCAACCATTGAATGGTCACGATTATCGGAACTCAACGAGGTTTTAAGCCCGTTGTATAAAACCTCATCGCATCTGAATTCCAAATTAACCAACGCGCACTTTCGGAAGCGATATGTGTCCGATCAATCACCCAACAAACAGTCCTGATGGCTGGAATTCAACAAGGTTTTAATTCCGTTGCATAAAACCTTATCGCATCCGATTTTGGAATACCGCTTACAACTTTGAGGGCGTGTGAGAAACAACTTACCCTTTACGAATACCATCCACCTTTCTTCTAGCATGTGGGTTTAATCTCCACCGTTCATCTTTTAACTTTAGACTGTGCAACTTAATCTTAGTCGCCTATTGCGCACAACCTCGTCTGTTGATCTGATTGATCCAACGGTCCCTGTGCACTGTTATGTTCTTCTGCTTCTTCCTGTGTAATCGCCTATTCGGCCTTCTGCCTGTGTATTTGCCTTCGCCTTACGCTCTTCACTTGTTCGGATCTCGATCTTCGCTCGCGCCTTTATGCTTTCTTCACCTTCACTACAACATTAAGGCTTTCTCCCATGTTGTCTGTGTACAACCATGTAACACACTTCTCTATTACTCCTCTGATTTTGCACACCTGCAACCTAAGTTACGCAAAATTTCTCTAGTCACACACACAGCCTAAACTCAATTACATAGTACACATCATACAAACTCAGAATCGAGTAATTTGTATTAACAAATAAACATTTACACAGGAAATTCTTCCTTGGCCTGATTTTCAATATCAGTGGCCTTTCTTTCCTATCCGTAGGCTTACAGTCAAACCTATCTAATCTCCCTCTAACTCACTGACTGACTCTCTAACTGACTATCTAACCCCTGACTATGCCTTTTAGGCTTACATTTATACAAAAGGTTCTGTTGAACTAATTCTGGTTCAGATCCTTAATCTGCTGAACTAAATCCTGAATATCCTCTAAGTCCACTTTTAACTCTAGTTATCCCTAAGAATCCTCTCTAGTTCCACGAATCATGACACCACTTCCTAGTCTAAGACTTACAATTGATTTCCAACTCTCTCATCATCACTCACGTTTTCCTACATTCAAGAGCATTTACAAATATCCTCAACATATTACTCAAAACATTAATAATTACACACATACGAATCCAACTTCCTTGAAAACACAAGCCCCCCTATGTCTACTAAAATACAATGATATTTCTGAGCCGAATGCTCCTGCATCAGGTTCCCTAGAAAATTGTTGTGTTCTATTGTGTGAATTTGTGCAATTTGTTTTTAGATTGTTCATACTAGTATATCATAATTTCATGGAAACTCTACATGGTATCAAAGCTGTGAACAAAAATCGATCAGCACATAGTCTTCAACATGACAACTCACATTGGATTACGATTGCGAGACCATGATAGACTAGATGGCTCCTCCAATTTTGGTGTTTGGAAGGTCCACATATTAATTTTTGTTGGACGAGTTTGGTTTGAAAGAATTTGTTGAGCAAGGTGTTGGAGAACCTTCAGATCCAAGACGAGTTGAGGCTCTTCTAAAGGCAAATGGCCAGGGCCAAAAGCATGATCTTGGATGGACTTTGGGATTATGTAGTCCCTCATGTTGCTGGTAAAGATACAAGTAAGGACATGTGGGGTGCCTTAGTCAAGCTCTACTAGGACTCTTCTGAGAACTGAAAGATGGTCCTGAAAGAGAAGTTGAGGACAATCAAGATGCAGAAGGGTGAAAGTGTAACAACTTATCTTGCCAGAATCGAGGAGGTCTGTGATGAGCTAACAACTGTTGGAGAAAAGCCCATGGACACAAAGCTAGTGCATGTGGCTCTGAATTGGTTTACCAAAGATTGGCATACTTTTTTTCAAAGCATTACTGGACGAGATAAGTTGCCGGATTGGGAATGCCTATAGAGTGACTTCATTCAGGAGGAGTTGAGGCTCAGACTAGTCAAGACTTCTAGCAGCAATGGCAAGGGTTCAAAGGCTGAGAAGGTGAGGGAAAATCTTTCTCTTGCAGCAAAAGTCAAAGGCAAGAAAGGCAAAGGGAAGAGCGAGAATAGTGAAAAGGGTGACAAGAAGAAGATGGATCTAAGTAAGATCAAATGCTTCAATTGCCATAGTTTTGGACACTATGATTTAAGTGTCTTAACCGAAAGAAGGGGTCAAATAAGGAGCATGTAGCTGCATCAATTGAGGTAGATGAGTTTGCCTCTTAGTTTGAGAAGGACTTCTCATTGATAGCTTGCATGGAAAGCTCATTGGGGAGCAACATGTGGTATATTGATTCAGGAGCCTCTTTCCATCTGACTGGAAATTGAGAAGTATTTCAGCCAGCCAGATGAGAAGGATATGCAGGTGAATATCGAGACTGGAGATAATGGCAAGTATGCTACCAAGGGAGTTGGTATTGTCAGCTTTAAGAGGGAATCAGGTAATCCTCTTCATCTCAAAAATGTTCTCCATGTTATAGGCCTGAAGAAGAACCTGGTTTCACTAGCTATCCTTGAGGACAAAGGATATGATGTCATCTTCAGCAAAGGTAAGGCTTACCTCCAGAACTTGGCTTTTGGATGTAAGAAGTAGATAGGTGTGAGGGTGAAGAATCTCTACAAGTTGTAGGTAGAGACAGATGCAACCTTGAGCAACAAGGCAGGATGTGCAGATGTAGGTGAACTTTGGCACATGCACATGGGACACTTGCATCATGGGGCGTTGAAGATTCTTCAATAGATTGCCACAATATTATCAGCAGGCGACCTTGACAAGAGTGGAGTGTGCAAGGGGTGCACGCTTGGCAAGTATGCCAAGTCTTCTTTCCATGGTCAGGATAACAGAGCCAAAGGGATTTTGGAGCTGGTGCATTTAGATGTGTGTGGGCCCTTTTCTTCTCCATCACTGATGAGACACAGGTATTATGTTACTTTCATTGATGATTTTTCTTGGAAAACTTGGATTTATTTTATGAAAAAGAAAGATGAGGTCTTAGACAGGTTCATGGAGTTTAAGGCCTTGGTAGAGAAGAAGACCAGGAAGAAAATCAAGGCAGTGAGAAGTGACAATGGTGGAGAATACATCTCCAATGCCTTCAATTGTGCAAAGGAAGGCATTAGGAGAGAGTTGATAACACCTCCTAACCCTCAACAAAATGGGGTGGTTGAGAGGAATAACATGAGTATTGTTGGAGCAGCTAGGGCTATATTGCATGATTAGGATCTGCCTAGGTTCTTGTGGGCAGAAGCATGCAACACTGCAGTATTTTTGTAGAACAGGAGTCCACACAGGGTGCTTAGATGAGTCACACTAGAGGAGGCTTTCACTGGCAAGAAACCTGATGCTTCACACTTTTGAATATTTGGCACAAAGGTCTATTGTCATGTGTCCATAGATATTAGGAAGAAGTTGGATGCCACAACAGAGAAGGGTATCTTGGTGGGGTATAGTGAGACATCTCAGGCATATATGGTGTACTTCCAAGATTAAGGAAGACAGTTCTTAGGCGAGATGTGAGATTCCAGGAGGATCAGGCTCTGAGACTTTCCTTAGAGATTGAGCAAATTGCAGTACGTGAGGAGGAGCTACTAGCTCGCAAACATGAGTCACAACCAACACCTCAGATTCACCCACAACCACAGTCTAGTGGCAAGAGGGTAGCGCAACAGGATTTGGAGTAGGATGAGGAGGACAAGCCATGCTGAGAGCAGATAGATCAGCGAGAGGCACCTACCATTGGGAGGAAGAAGGCCAAGTGGGTTGAGAGGTTGATCCAGGAGGCTCAGGAGTAGGCCGAGGCTCCTAGCACCATGTTTAGGCAGAGTAAACAACCATAGAGGTACACATGTTTATGGCAGTGATGACAGAGTTGGTGGACACTGAGGCTTCTTCTTACAAGGAGGCAACGTATCAACAGGTTTGGCTAAATGCCATGGTGGAGGAGTATTCCTCTATCATGAAGAATGATGTCTGGGAGGTTGTTCCAAGACTTGAAGGGAAATCAGTAATGGGATCCAGATGGGTGTACAAGCTGAAGCATGGAGCAGATGGGAGTGTGGAGAAGTTCAAGGCCAGGTTTGTGGCCAAGGGCTTCTCACAGATTGAGGGCATATACTATGAGGATAGTTTTGCCCTAGTAGCACAATATTCATCCATCAAGAGTATTCTAGCACTTGTAGCGCAGATGGGGTGGAAGATCCACTAGATGGACGTGAAGACAACATTGCTCAATGGAGTGGTTGAGGAGGAGATTTATATAGAGAAGTTAGAGGGGTTCGAGTAGTTCAGTAGTGACACACATGTGTGCAGGCTGAAGAGAGCTCTTTATGGGCTCAAGCAGGCTCCAAGAGCATGATACGATCGGATTGACAACTACCTTTGAGGATTGGGCTTCACTAAGAGTGAGGCGGATCCCAACCTATACTACATCATGGTTGGAGGGCTTCTGCTCATTCTAGTTCTCTATGTTGATGACCTTATACTGATTGGGGATGACAACTTGATCTAGGACTACAAGGAGGACCTTGTAAGGGAGCTTGAGATGAAGGATATGGGGCTTATGCACTATTTCCTTGGCTTGGAGGTTTGGCAAGATGATGGTGATATCTTTGTGGGACAGGGCAAGTACATAACAAAGATCCTCCAAATATTTCATATGTAGGATTGTAGGCCCATGGCCACACCTCTAGTCACAAATTGGAGGAAGGTGGATGCTGGCAGAGGAGAGTGAGTCGATCCTACAGTATACAGGCAGCTCATTGGGTCATTGATGTACTTGGTCAACACTCGATATTTGTTTTGTAGTCAACCAACTGAGTTAGTTCATGGTTGAACCGACCAAAGTGCATTGGGTTGCTGCAAAGCATGTGTTGAGATACCTTAGAGGCACAACGGACTATGGATTGTGGTACAAATAGGTTGATGGAGTGAGACTTGAGGGCTTCATAGATGTAGATTGGGCAAGCAACTCCACAGACAAGAAGTGTACTGCAGGTGGCATCTTCAGCATTTGGTCAACAATAGTTTCTTGGTACAACAGGAAGCAGAGATTAGTTACACCCAGTTCAACAGAGGCCGAGTACATGGCTGCTAGTTAGGCAACTCACGAAGAAGTTGCTTGTGGGACTTTTCAGATAGAAGATGGAGCCTACCATGATACATTGTGATAATCAGAGTTGCATTAAACTCTCTGAGAATCCAGGGTTTCATGATTGCTCAAAGCATATTGAGATCTGGTATCACCATCTTAGAGATTACGTGCAGAAGGGGATAGTCAAGCTACCGTACATTCCAACAGGGGAGCAGACAACAAACATCTTGACTAAGGCATTGGCAAGAAGCAATTTTGTTCATAACAGAGATAAGTTGGGAGTTCTACAAAATCCCTTCCTCGCTAAGAGGGAGTGTTGAAAAGTAGCGAAGGAATGGATTCCTTAATTTGTGCCTTAATTCAAGGAATCAATTTAGTGATCTTCTTAATCATGCATGAGTTCCAGTGATGTGGACGAGTTCAAGAAGCAATTTGACTAGTGCGAGTTTGTGGAGGATCGAGTTATTTGTCCTCTAGTGTGAGTTAAATTGAGAATTGAATGTTAAAGTGGAGTTAGCCTCCTAAATTTTAGGAGGATCCAGTTAACTAAGGGTGTTGACTTTTGTTAACTAGAAGACCTCTAGTTCAACTTCCTAATTTAGAAACTCACTAACATTAGCCAAATAGAATTGCTTATAAGAAGATCAAAGACACACTTTGTATTCATAATTTCTTGAGCACGAGTTTGTGAGAAAGAGAGCTTGTGGAGGAACAAGCCAAGGTTTCCTTGTGCGAATTATTGTGGAGGGCAATTTCTTCTTGGATTGCACATAGAAATAGGGAAATTCCCTATTTAATAAGAACTCAGCCAACGCTAGGAAATAGGAGGTTATTTCCTAAGGATTTGCGCTAGGAAATCGGAGCCTCTAGTGCACATAGAAGGAGCAAATTAGCGATCAAGTAGGGGTTTCAAGCCTAGGACAGGCAGGAGAATCTTTGTATTTGCAGATTGAAACTAGCTTGTATTTGTATCAGATCTATTGCTCATTTTTCCTCAATCAAATTCTAAAGCAAGCGAGGGTTTTTGTTAGGAAACCAGCTCACAAAAAGATAGAAAAGATATATCAACGCCTTAGAATTTAGCCTCTTCGAGGGGGCAACCTCCTTTACATTACACAAACGAACAATTCTTGGATGATACAAATGACTAAACCTCCCTTCTATATATAGGAGTCTAAGGGGTCACAATATAATCAAGTCGACATAACAGTAATAACATAAGGGAACAATAATAACAATAGTGGGTTTCTATGGTGCACACTAATAACAATATGGGGACAATAGGGGCGCAATAATAACAATAAGGTATACAATGACAATAGTAATGGGGGAATCACTAGTATTATAGGGACCTAACATGCCCCTCTCCTTCCGAAAAGCGTTGTCCTCAACGCTTGGGTAGTTCTGGATGTTTCTGTATAAAATTCTCATTATCCCATGTGGAATCTTTAGCGGATAAGTTCTTCCACTTGATGAGATACTCCAAAATTGATCGATTTCGTAGCTGTCGAGTTCTTATTTCTGTGACTGTTTCTGGTTCCAATATGATTTTTCCTTCCTCGTCAAGTTTTGGCAATATTGTTTGAACTGGGAGCTTGTCACCTATAACCTTCTTTAAACATGAAACATGGAAAACTAGGTGTACTCGGGAAGCTACATGAAGCTCCAATTTGTATGCCATAGTACCAATCTTTTGCAACACCTTGTACGGACCATAATACTTTGGTGATAATTTATTATCCTTCTTAGCTTGCTTGAGGGACATTTGTTTATATGGTTGTAGCTGTAGGAATACCCAGTCGCCTACATCAAAACTTCTTTCGTTGCGATGTTGATCAGCATGTTGTTTCATTCTATTCTGCGCCAACGTGAGGTTATCTTTTAAGAGTTGGAGAAGTTGTTGTTGATGCTTGATGTGATGTTCCACTGCTTGAACCATAGAATTTTCTCTTAAATATGACGTGATGGATGGTGGATGATATCCATAAAGTGCCATAAATGGGGTCATTTTTGTTGCAGTATGGAAAGAAGTGTTATACCACCATTCAGCCAGAGGCAACCATTTGACCTATTGTGTTTGTTTATCAGATACAAAGAAACGAAGATATCCTTCGAAACATTTGTTTACTATCTCAGTTTGCCCATCAGATTGAGGATGATAAGATGAGCTATGAGCTAACTAAGTACTGAGACAAGAAAATAATTCTGTCCAAAAATTTCTAGTGAAAATGGGATCTCTATCGCTTACAATAGTCTTTGGGTTTCCATGTAGCTTTTGAATTGTTTCCATAAATGCAGTAGAAACTGTACTGGCTTTAAATGGATGCGATAATGCACAAAAGTGTGCATACTTGGTAAGTCTGTCAACTACCACCATGATGACACTCTTTCCTTCGGACTTGGGTAAACCTGTGATAAAATCCATTGAAACCTCCTCCCAACGTTGGCTTGGAATGGATAAAGGTTGTAATAGGCCTAGGGTCTTAATTGTTTCAACTTTATTTTGTTGGCAAACCAAACATTCCGCCACAAACTTTTGAATATCTGATTTAAGGCCATCTCAAAAAAATTCCTTTTTAACCCTATGGTAAGTTTTTAAAAATCCTAAGTGCCTTCCTAAGGGAGAAGTGTGCAATTCCATAAGAATCTTTTGTTTGAGTTGGGAATTCTTACATAGGTATAAGCAATCTTTGTACATAACGAATCATTTTTCCAGCCAAATGTATTAGATGTATTGGGATCTTGTTGTAACTTTTGAATGAGTGCCCACACTTGTTCGTCATTCTTCCATTCATCCCTTGCTTCGTTTATCTAATCTGGTTGGATAATAGAAATGGCACACAACAATGCTTCCACATCCTCATCCTTTCTTGTGAGTGCATTTGCCACAACATTTTGCTTCCCTTTTTTGTAGATGATTTCAAAGTCATAACCCAACATCTTTGTGACCCATTTTTGTTGCTTTTCATATGATAATCTTTGTTTTAAAAAGTATTTAAGACTACCATGATCCGTTTTTACCTTGAAGTGTCTTTCCATTAGGTAGGGTCGCCATTTCTTAAGTGCATGTAGTATTGCCAACATTTCCTTCTCATAAATAGCTTTGTGTAAATACTTTCCTTTGATTGGACGACTTTCGAAAGAAATGGGTCTTTCATCTTACATTAAAACAACACCAATTCCATTTCCTGAAGCATCACCTTCCACAATAAAGGTTTTTGTGAAGTCTGGCGTAGCTAAGACCGGTGCTTGGCACATTGCCTGTTTAAGATGTTCGAAGGCCTTTGTTGCTTCTGGAGTCCATGAAGATGCATCTTTCTTCAATAATTTTATTAGAGGTGCTGCTATTCTCCCATAATTCTTAACAAACTTGCGATAATACTCTGTCAACCCTAGAAATCCTCGCAGATGCTTTATGAATGTGGGGATTTTCCATTCCTTAATGGCTTTAATTTTGCTAGGGTCTACTTTAACACCTTCATGAGATACAATATGACCAAGATATTCCACCTCTTGTACACCGAAGAAACATTTGGAGTTTTTTGCATATAATTGTTTCTCCTCCAATAGTTTGAGCACCCTATCAACATGTTCAACATGATCCTTCCAAGACTTGCTGTAGATTAGTATATCATCAAAAAATACTAACACAAATTTTCGAAGGAAGGGTTTGAAAATGGAATTCATCAAACCTTGAAATGTAGAAGGTGCATTGGTAAGACCAAAAGGCATGACCAAAAATTCATAATGACCCTCTTGAGTTCTAAATGCTATTTTCGAAATGTCTTCAGTCTTCATTCTTATTTGATGATATCTTGAACGAGGATCCAACTTGGTGAAGTAAATTGATCCATGCAATTCATCCAATAATTCATCAATGACAGGAATGGGAAATTTATCTTTAATAGTGAGCTTGTTGAGCTCCCTATAATCCAAACACATGTGCCATGATCCATCCTTCTTGTGCACCAATACTACTGGAGCAGAGAAAGAACTTTGACTAGGTTGAATTATACCAGCTTCTAGCATTTCTGCAACCATACGTTCAATTTCACTCTTTTGTGCATAGGGATATCTGTACGCCCTGATGTTTGGAGGAACACTTCCTGGAATCAAATGAATAGCATGATCATGATCACGAATAGGTGGGAGGCCTTTGGGAGTCTCAAATACCTTGGAATGATTGTCCAAGACTTTTTGGAGATTTGGAGAAATAGATGATTTCGATGTGGGAACCTCTAGCGAACATAATTGTGCAATTACGCCTTGTTGTTCCTTCTTTAGAATCTTTGTCATATCGTTAGAGCTGATTATCTTTCCCGGTTTCCCTGCAATACCCCTAATTCAACTTCCTTTCCTTTCACACAAAATTTCATGAGAAGTTCTTGAAAATTAAAAACTATTGTACCCAAGGATTGTAGCCATTGGACTCCTAGTACAACATCAACACCACCCATTGGAATGGAAAACATTGGGCTATTCAATACATATTCTCCCATGGATAGTTTGATATTATGGCACTTTCCAGAGAAATTTATGGTTCCTCCACTTGCAACCATCACTTGGTACTCTGGTGCTGGATATAGGAAGCAATTCAATTCCTTGGTTATCTTGCAATGAATAAAATTATGGGTACTTCCTGAACTAATCAACACTTTACCTTTTTCTTCTTGATATGTCCTTCTATCTTGATAGTTTGAGGAGTGGTAATTGCAGCCAATGCATTACAAGATATGGTCAGATTCATTTCTTCTTTATCTAAGGTTTGTTCCTGGAGTATATCCTCTTCTTTTGACATTTCTTGTTCCTTTTCTTCCTCCTCTTCACAATCTATTTAGAATAATTTCTTCTCAGCACACTTATGACCTTTAGTGTATTTGCTATCACAACTGTAACAAAGCCCTTTTGCTCTTTTTCCTTCCAATTGTTGTGGTGTCAACCTTGTAGGTTGTGGAAGGCTAGGGGCAACAACACTTCCATGATCCATCTTTATAGTTGTGAGTGGTAGGCTTCCTGGTTGCCATAATTTTGCTTTCCATTTTTCTTGCTAACCTGAATGTCTTCTCCAATGAATCAGGTTCCCAAAAGCGAACCTCATGTTAGATATTATCCTTTAAAGTCCTTATGAACACATCAATCCTATGTTCCTCTGGAATATCTTTTACCCTTATGTTCAATTTTTGGACGTCCTCAATGTGCTTCCTCATTGAAACCTTTTGTTTGAGATTTATCAATTGGCTAAAAAAGGTGTTGCTTTTTGTATCTTCATAATGTGCTATCATTTCTTCCGTAAAAATTGCCCAAGTGACAATTTGTTTACGAGAGCAAAGCCATCGATACCATACAAACTGATTTGGTTCCAAATATAAAGTTGCAATACGTACCTTTTGTGTGTTTTGCACATTATGGAGATCGAAAAATTGCTCCATCTGTAGTATCCATGATCTGGGATCCTTGCCATCAAATTTCCTCATATCGATTTTTGGAACATGGTGGGTCTTCAATCCAACATTAGAGTCTATGAAATCATAATTAACATTTCTTTTGTTCTCATCATGAGTTTCCTTTACTACCCTTTCACCATTAGTAACCATTTCTTTTAGCAACTTATTCAAACTTATCTTCATTTCTTCCATCTTAGCATCCATGCCATTCATCTTAGATTCCATGCCATCCATATTATCTTGCACGCCATTCGTATTAGCTTCCACGCCATTCATCTTGGCTTCAGTTACCTTTTGTGAGAGTGAAATTTGTTGTACTTGGTCTTGTAATTTTGATATATCATGTTGCATTTCTTCCTCTTCTTCATGAGTCATGATAGAGCTTTCAGGTTTCTTACTAGGTGTTTCCATTTTCTTTCTTTGGGGCATCAATTAATGCTAATAAGTCTTCACTATTCCCTTTGAATTCCTTCAAACTATTTTTTCAAACCAATCTTATGCAAAATTAAAAAAAAAACTACACACTTTTTTTCACTTTGTAAGAGCTCAATATTGAATCTGTTGTATCTCTATAACTGTGGATTTTAAATATCTGAAATCGCGTCCTGCATTAGCCCTTTGAGTCCTCTTTCTAACCCCGCAAGTCTGATGAAGATTGGATTCTCCAAGGAAGAGTTATGCCAAATCTACCACGGTGACCTGATTATAGACTAGTTGAGTAAAGCGAACTTGTACGAAGTGCCATGTGTCACTGTTTCGACATTAGTATTTGAAACTGATATACATAAAACTACAGGCCGTCCTCTTTCCGAAACTTCTTACGAAATTTCAATCTGATGCTTAGAACACAAGTTATGATGATTTTCCCCAAGTCACTTGTTTGGAATGTAATTCGGGAGTCTGCAAAAACCCTAACTTCCTCAGATCATATCTCTGAAAATATAGCGAGACAAGCTCTGTAATTCAGAGCCAAAGGTCAAAGCGATTTCGACTCAAATGGGTTTTTTTTAGCTTCTGAAATGTCGCAGAAAAAAAGTTATAGCGAAAATGCCACGATGACCTGTTTGGAGCAGCGAAACCTTAGAATCCAAAGCTCTGATACCAAATGTTAGGAAACCAGCTCACAAAAAGATAGAAAAGATAGATCAACGCCTTAGAATTCAGCCTTTTCGAGGGGGCAACCTCCTTTACATTACACAAATGAACAATTCTTGGATGATACAAATGACTAAATCCCCCTTCTATATATAGGAGTCTAAGGGGTCACAATATAATCAAGCTGACATAAAAGTAATAACATAAGGGCACAATAATAACAATAGTGGGTTTTTATGGGGCACACTAATAACAATATGGGGACAATAGGGGACAATAATAACAATAAGGTATACAATGACAATAGTAATGGGGGAGTCACTAGTATTATAGGGACCTAACAGTTTTTCCTTGTTGGGTTCCCTAGAAAATTGTTGTGTTCTATTGTGTGAATTTGTGCAATTATTAGATCTACGCTAGGGCCAGATGTTGATGTACTTCATGTATTATATCTTCTATAGGAGACCGTTTTTTGGTTCTCCCACTTTGTATAGACATCATTGTACTCAACAGTCCCTTTGACCTACTTTGTGGTCATTAGTTGGACATAAATAATATATAATTATCTTTATCTTATTAGTTCTATTCTGCTGCTATTTGGTAGAGAAATTCTGTCTATGTGAAAAGAAAATTTGTTTTCAGATTGTTCATACTAGGAGATTAGAATTTTGTGGAAATTCTACATATTCTTCCCGTTTTTTTTTTTATAATTTTGTTTTAATCCAACATCTAGGAGCAGTTATGCACACATTTGAGAGGATCTGTTGCAGAAATGTTCTTCCCTTTAGGATGTTGGCAAAAAACATTCTAAGAGCCTAATGGATCAGAATCAGCAGCCTCAGATTTTAAGGGACCTGGTAGGGCAAAAGCAATCTTTCTCATAATTAGTTCAAATTTGTTGCCTTTGACCCCCTTATCACTTGGTTGATCTGTAGGGCCCTTTCCTAAAATGGTGTGAAAGTGTAGGATAAGCTTCGCCTTTTTCATAGAAGTTAAAGTTTCACATGTCCAACATTGATCAGGCCTTTTTTTCAAAATTCATTTTGACACCCTTTTCTGCGAAGTCTTTATTTAAGATTATTTCAATTGGTCTAGCTGATCCTATTTGCAGTTTAAATTATGCACTTTAAGTTTGAAACCATTATTCTAGAATCAGCTGAAGTCTTCTGAAAGTGATCTATCTTTTATGCTTATGTCGTATCACTAAAATAGTTTTTTTTCACCACCACCGTAGCAAACACAAGATTCAACAGCATAGCAAAGAGACTTATACGTGAGAATGCGTTTTTCAAAAAAATGGCAAGTTCATTCAGACTTTTCATCTACTAAGATGTTACCAAAAGATTTCCATCTCGTATTCTAACTTGTATTAACAATAGTGTGTAACGCACCCCACATTTCTTTTACTAAAAGGAAAATGATGGAAATGCTAATCTCTCTACTTTATGAAAGCTTTACTATATGTTTTTGCTTGAGAGAGAATCATCTCTAATCAGCTTTAGGAGAACCCTCCCGAGGATCATGAGTTTGGTTAGAATTATGAGTCCCGTTGTGATAACACATTGATACCATATTTATGAAGTAGACCTCACCGGAACATCAAACACAAATTATACCTACTTTGATGTGAGGCATGTCAGACATGATGGTCATATGCAGAAACTCAGATCACTGAACTAGTGACACTGTGACACATCCCACGCCTACTGGTTGATATATCTGGGCATGAAGGACAGCATGAGGTTGTAACTAATTAGCGTTGCATCATTATTAACCATGACAAATGGCTAAACACTAAATTTAGACAAGTCTTATCCAATGTGAGTGTTTTTATGAGATTTATTCAACTGGTATTGCCACACTATTTAATATAACCATGCATTTGGTAGTCACATACCACACAGTATTTAGAAACTTTCTGCTAATGCTATTCATTCTACAAATACTCCTGCTATGTTATTAGTGGGAAAGGACCTGTATGGAAATATGGAGAAGAATAATTGGCTGTTTAAATTGGCCTTGAAGTCGACCTTCTGATAAAATGGTCCCAAAGAGTAATGCTCACTGTCTAGGGCTGAGACCAGCCTACCATTTAGCAACATGGTTTAATCTCTTAGCTATTTTGCCAAAAAAGTTCTTCTACAGGAACCATGGGCTACAACAGCCTTTGATTTATCTGCAGTGACACATTATTCTCTATATATGATTATGAAAGCCCAAATGCTAAACAAACAGAAACTCAGTAACCAAGAGGGTAAGAAAATTTGTGATTCAGATTTGTAAAGTTGGACTCCATGTGCCCATTAATGAAATGAGATCTAATACACATTAGACATTGTTAGCACCGACTGTTCCTGACTTTGCATAGAAGGCGTTTAGAACTGTGTGGTGACCTGTCATAAAGTACGTTCCCTGATAGTGTACTCTTTTAAATTTGCTCAGTTAGGGGGCCAAAACATTAAGGAAGGATTTGTTTTATTCCCATAAAATTTAAACTTATTTCTTTCATATTTCATTGCAGGTACGAGGCAGTAATAGAGTTACTATAATATTTGAAACATGTTGCAAGTTCTGATTCGCTTGAGTTATAAGGCGAGAATGAGTTTCTCAGCATTTTCTGTCTTCTAAAGTATAATTGCTACACTTTTTAGTTTCTTTTTTGTTTTGTTTACAAGAACAGTTATGTAGCCATGTAAGATTACATGTTATTAGGTGTGTGTGTCAACTCACAGGTGCTTCCTTCCAAATAGCTTGCCAACAAGATATTTTTGCTGTGTATATTCTCTCACCCTACAGGGAATTCTACCACTGGTATTGATATGTACAAGTATAAATTTGGAAAAAGGAAACTCTTTGGTGTGGCCTTTTTAATTATTCAACCCAGTGGTTAGTGTGTCCTATCTTGTGTTCTTTCTCATGGTATTTAAGCGTTGTAGTTTATTGGCAAGTGAGAGCTTTGCTCCCACGCCAATCCATGGACAGCAAAGAACATATGTAAGTGTTTGTTGCCAAAATAGGACTGTAGAGTCTGTACTATGTCAACCCTGTAAATTGTGTTGTTTTTGTGTGTATAGAGTGTGCCTTCATTTTGGCTTCTTTCTCAATGCTGCTGTGTGGAAGCTTTTTGCTGTATTGTCTAGGACACTTCTGGAAGTAGAGATCTGTTATTCCCCGCCCCCAAGAGAGATTGTGAAATGTTTTCAAAAGGCTGTACACTCGCATTGTAGACAGAATTGGGAAGTCTTTGTCTAAAATGTTGAGGGAAAGATTCTGACTTCTCACAGCTTGGCAAACTTATCTTATTATAGACACCTATTATCGAATTTGTGTTGTCCCATAGAGCAAAAATCTTCTTGTTACTCTTGAGATGAGTGTAGTATATACTTGCTTCCCTATCTTGTCCATGTGAAATAGTTGTGAGAAAGGTATTTATGAAGCTACTTTTCTGCAGAAAGAATGTTGAGAAAAAGGTGTATTACTACTTTTTGGGGCATATGGAATCAACTAAGGACTCCCTTGAAGAAATGTGAGTGGGTCTAGGGTGATGATGAGGGTTGTCCACTACAACCCCTAGAAGATCTACCTAGTACTCAAACTTGAAGATAGTTCAAAGGAATATTCTCCACTAGATATCTTCCTAGGGTTTGAAGAAAAAGATCTATTCAAGAACAATACAAAGGGAATGTACCCTCACCACTAGATAAGTACATTTGCACTTAATACATCCATAAATAAATCCAACAAGACTTAGAGAGACCACTTACTCAAGACATCATTTGCATCCATAAAACCTAACCATGAAAGTTCATCCACAAAATCATCTCCTCGGTGAAGCACATTTAGTCATCCTTCCATAGGCTTCTAGAAAATAAGACAAATAGTAGAAATTTCAAAACTAGCTAGAAGATTTTTCCCAAATCCATCCGTGAGAAAATAATAAGGAAGTGCATCCCTATTTATAGATAGATGTTCCACTTCCTTTACATTAAAAAATTAATATGAATCCTGTAATCTAGCCTATGGAGGGCAAAACACCCTTTTCTCTAATCAATCAATTGTAGCATACAAGCAATTTCGGCTAAATGAGCCACATGTACAAAATTCTGCTCCAAATAGCCTCCAAAGGGAAGGACACTTCCACAAATGAGGGAAGGGGTTTCAACCCGCAACATCCAACCTCTGAAGGCCCTTCGACAATGTATGATCCTCAACTAGTCAAAGAAATAACACTCCAATTTTCCCTCCAAGGTGGATAAATTCTTCAAGATGTCTTCTCAACATGTTAGAGGGCCTTCTAAGCTTCCTTCAATTATGGATATGTGGGACTTCTACATCAAATGTCATTTCAAAAAGGGTGGCACCTCAATCAATTTGATATTAAGTTTGCTGCCCTTCCAATCCTTCTCAAAATTAAGGTCTACAAAGGTCAACTTTAGGCCATATATGTACATGTCGGTAAAAATTTGCATATTTATTTTTAGGTTGGCCCAATCATCTTTTATGTTGAGTTGGGAAACCGTCAATTAAAATATCACTTGTTGATTACATGTTAAAGGTTAGGACTTGCATTTTATTATTTAAATATGTCTTGTAAGTGAGGTGTTCAACTTGATGCCTATTATGAGCATCTTCACTTTTCTGGCTTATTTACTCATCATACTGGATTTCACCTCCAATTCTAGAAGTCTATTGAAAGCATAGGTTATGTCATCTTGTTTCTATGTGTCCTCCTGCACCCTGTAGGGATGGGAAAGCGATCAATTTTTCCTTCTTCAAAGGTGAATATGTTC
The DNA here is from genome assembly GCA_031772625.1 of Pinus tabuliformis. Lineage (NCBI taxonomy): Eukaryota > Viridiplantae > Streptophyta > Pinopsida > Pinales > Pinaceae > Pinus > Pinus tabuliformis. Next base: position 1,217,841,350 of record CM062818.1, read on the forward strand.
ATAGAAAGTCATCTCCAATTTCTTATCCCATGTCAAGGTATTTTACCAAACTTACGCTCAAGTTTATCAACAATTCTGCTGCAAAATGAGGTGAAATAACTTGCAAGTCCAACCTTTGCCTGTGATGCTTAACTCCTGTGTCTTGATTCCTTGATTTTTTTGAGACTAAATCATTTGATGAAATATGCCTCAACGAAGGATTGGAATGCAATGTACCAACTTTCCATCTATTCAACATTTTAACTTGTTGCTAATATCAATGTTATTGCATTAGTGTTATCTGAGTTGACCAATTTATGAGGTCGATTTGAATTGGGTCATCATACAATTTTTCATCTAGCTTGATACTTTTTGGATGTAAAAATTGGAGGAGTTAGCATGCAAGGCCTATCTTAATGAAAAATCCCGATTTAGAAAATTGGGTTCTAGAACCCTTTCAGAGCTATTTTGAGGCATCAAACGATGGTTTTTGGGATTGAAACGTCCAAAACTTGTGCACACGCCCTTGATGTTGATCTACACACCAAGATTTTTTTCAGAATGTTCCACCCAGTTTTTGGGATGCGGGGATGCATAAGGGGGACATGTGGAAGCACCCCCAAATTTTAGGGAAATTCAAGGGGGCCTAGGGGACATTGGGGTGTATATATTATGAACATGATTCAAATTCAAATTGAATAATAAAATACATTGACTCATACATCATAGATGATTCAATAAAATCGAAATCATAAAATATTGTATAAATTGATTTAAATTCAACATTCACCATTCTGGAATCTACATTGATTTAAATTCATCATTCATTATTCTAGAATATACATTTATTTTAATACATCATTCATTATTGTAGAATTTGATTAGTACTAAGCAAAATAGTAGATACTAAAATCTAAAGACTGGAATAGTAAATTAAAATTACTAAAACTAAAAAATAGTAAAGAGTGACGAGTCAAAGACTTGGTATGAGGTCATCAATATCTAGAGTCAAGAATTAAAAGTTAAAATTGAAAATGTACAATGGACAATGAACCAACGTTATAAGAACTTAATTGATCATTGGATCTGTCGACACCAAAACCAAGAACTAGACCAAAAAATTGGTTGGCCAAAAAATGCATAAATATTCAATTTTTGAAAAAAATACATAAACATTCATGTGTATCCACATGAATCTAAACCATTGTATGCAAATATGCAATTTTTTTCATATAAATAGCAAGTGTGCATATAACCAAAATATGGAACTAGTGCAATCCATCTTTGAACCAAAAATACATAAAAATTAAGGCTTGAGATGGCCTCTATAACCTAAAAGAATTCATGCAACAACAAATACCTACATATCATCAAAATCATTGCCTATACCTCATCATCAATATAAGCATCTAAGCATTAAAATAATATAGAAAAAGTTTAACATGTCAAATCAAGATTTAGTTTGAGTGATGGGTACATTTTTACTAGTTCAACAATCAATTCCGCCAACATCAAGGTACATAGAGGGCTTGGTGTTCTTGATTAAATGCTAGTTTCATACCCTCATACATGATAGAATCCAATGGAAATGTTGTAATCCTCCTCAGTCTTAAAATCTTGAAAACTATTAAGTTTGCTAGATTTTGAGTTGGATCTAAAATTCTACTTTCTCCCTATGAAATCCAATAAGGTTGGAACTATTATCACTCCAGGAAACTCTCCGAGGTTGTAAATCAGAGATGCCTGGTAACATATAATTTTCAATATTTTTCTCTGAACTATGGAAATGAAAGATGGTTTGGATCAAATCGGATAACCATTCCAGCTCTATTCACACTCAAGACATGCATGAATACCCCCAACAACACAAGGCTTTAGACTGCTAATGCTCAATAGTTTGTAGATTAATGGATAGATGGAGAACACTGACTATGCCAGCAGATAGGATACATGGACCTATATGAATGGCTAGCTACAGGCAGTAAAAGAACTCACTGACTATACTGGCAGATGCACATATAATCACACATATAAATGGCTAGCCATAGGCAGCAAAGAAGCTTGCAAATCTAGTATATCAAAGCAGAGATAAGATGACAATTATCTGGCCTTAAACACACAGAAAACCTGAACAAACTGTTTAGGTTGCAAGCATAGAACAGAAGAGAAATGGACATTAAACATGTAGCAGCAAAAGAAGCTTGTATTACTAAAGACTACATATGAGAAGCTTGAGAAAACAGGGAAGGAATAATCTCCCAAAAGTTGAACCCTCGTTACATCTTGTTTTCAGCTATTTATGGCTTGTTTACAATGGTCCTCAGCCTTTTGAGGCTTTAGGTGTCTTAATCTATCCTTCTGTCTTGTTTAACTGATTGATTCCCTTAATAGGTAGGCTTGGTTCGACGATTTTCCTCTTCTGACAGAGAAATAACCATACTCAGATATTTTGGGCGGCCTGCTATGATGGATAGGAGCTTCCTCGTGCCAAAGATGCCCCATTATGTTCGTTAGGATGACTGCTGTACTGGCAGGGCCATTAATGCTCCATGATTTCATTTGATTTGGGTTGAGGCGTGTAGTGGCCCTTCCCCTTCCCTTTCTGGGTTCTGTTTGCCGGCCGCTGTCCCTCCGCTGAATCCTTCTTCTGGTATATAACATAACTGCACGATTCCTTTAAGGATGGCTTGCCGCCTGGAACTGCAATGGAGTGGCTGTCGTTCTTATGAAATCCCTGCACCGGTCCCTTTCAGGCAATAGCTGTGGATGTTTCTTTTCCGTTATTGTGTCTGTTATGGGTCATAAACAGCGAAAACGCTGCGACACTGCTAAATCCCACCCATTTCTGTTTCACTTGGACTTCAAACAACCTCAAGCATGATTCATTCATTTATCGGGTCCGCCTTTCGGGTCGCAATTTATATTAAAACAGACCCATCCTTTATTTGAAAATACATTGAAAAATGCTGCGGAACATAAAGAAATGCCTCTGCCGGAACTGATAATATATATGTTTTAGTTCTCGGACCCTTTCGGGTTCGGGCTTCATCGGAATCGGCACTCGCTGTAAATAATAGATTCAGTCCTTCGACGGAACGCGGACCCGATGCCTCCTTACACTCCTTTCTAAACTAATTTCGGATTCGTCGTATCAACGGATTCCTTATCGGCCAGTCTTGACTGGGTTGCGGACCCGATCTCCTTTAGGGTGCTCCTTAATATAAATTCGGCTTCGGATTTCGGAACCCTGCTAAGGCTTCTCTTCGGACCCGACGCTATTTATATGTTGCGCTTCATAACAATTCGGCTCTGGTGTATCGGAGCGTTCACAAGGTTAAGGCCCTCTCTCCCTTTTGATGCGATATGGGTTTCGGACCCGATATGCTTTCCATTATGCTTTATAAGATTGTTCGGCCCATCGGCGATCGCTTGTCGGCAAGGTCTTGTGCCCCAGTCACTGTGGACTCGATATTTTATGTAAAGGGATTAATACCACCGTCGGGTCCGGCCCATCGGCGATCGCTGATATATGTTGAAGGCCCATCCCTATGAAAGTGCCGATGCGATATCGGCGACCACTGCGGACCCGATATTTTATAAAATGGAGTGTTGAAGGGCCATCGGGCCCGGCCCATCGCATCGGCGCATAACATATGTTAAAGCCTGCCTCTTGTAATCACCGATAGCGAAATACTGACGCGATCTGGACCGTTGACCGGCCAGATCCAACGGCTGATATGATTTCGGACCCTTAAGCCTGCAACTTTGGTTTTTTGCATGATTTTAGCACATTTGTGCCTCCCGATAGAGTAATTATGCCCTCCAAATGGCTTCCCTCTTGCAACCTCTTTGATCGGTGGGCAGCTTTTTTCATGTCTTGATGATTTGAACAGCAAACATGGATTTTGGGTATGACTATAAACATATTTGCAGTCTTTGAGAGCTTTTTGAACCTATTTCTAATCCATTTGCATAGAAAAGCTAACACTGGCTCCTTCTGGGGATGAGATCCTCCCTGTGAGGTCTCAAGAACTGCGGATCAATGCCTTTCCTATAGAAAACAAATTAGCCAAAATTTCCTAGTGTTCCATTGGGCATGGAGTCTACTTTGCTTATACTAAAACTGAAAAAATAAAATATTTACAGTTTTAAGGCCTAGAGACCTCAAATCACATAGTTTTTCAAAAACCGCCCATTAACTGGGCCATCAAAGACTGGTTCTCCTCCCATACTTTTCAGTATGAAGGTATTGTTCCCTTGAATTTGTGAAATGATGAAAGGGCCTGTCCAGAGAGCATCAAACTTCCCATGATTGCCTTTCTTTTCTTTAAAAGCATCCCATTTCATGACCAAATCCCCAACCTGGAAATTGTTTCTTTTTGTCTTCTTGTCAAAGGCCTCCTTGACCTTCTGTTGATGTGCTGTAGCTTTTTCAATCAGTGGTTCTCTGGTCTGATATAATTCTGTTGGCCATATCATCTTCTTCATTCTGTGCTGTTTGGAGCAGTTTTGCCACAGGGAGGGTAAGTTGAATGGGAAAAACAGCATCAGTACCATATACCAGCTTGAAAGGAGAGCAACCTGTAGATCTCTTAATGGTCACTATGTCCGCCCAAAGTGCATACTTCAGTTTGGCATCCCAATTTTTCTTATTATCCTCTAACAACTTCTTAATAATCCTGATCAGACTTTTATTAGAGGATTCTGCTAGACCATTCCCTTGGGGGTAATAGGAGGTGGAGTGAACAAGTTTAATGCCCATTGAATCACATATTTCCACCAACTCTTTTGCCTTCAAGGCTACTGCATTATCTGTTATAAGCTTATGTGGGCAACCAAATTTGCTGAAAATGTTTTCTGATAAAAATTTCATTACCACATTATGATCAGCCTTCCTTGTTGGGATTGCTTCAATCCATTTTGTAAAATAATCAGTGGCAACTAATATCCACTTGTGCTGGCCACTGGAATGTGGGTTGATTTCACCAATGAAATCCAAGCCCCACTGCTGAAAAGGTCCTTTTGCAATTATTGGCTTTAGGGGCAAGGATTTCAACTGCTGCTTACCTTCAAATCTCTGGCACCTGTCACAAGATTTAACAAAAGCAAATACATCAGAAAATAAAGAGGGCCAATAGTACCTGGCTCTGAGAATTTTTTGGGCTGTAGTTTTCCAATAATGATGTCCTCCACACATGCTGTCATGGAACTGCTGCATAGCTTCTATTGACTGTTCTTTGTCCAGGCATCTTAACAGCACTCCAGATGGATCCCTCCAATAAAGCAAGCCACCATTGATGCAATATTTCATCGCCTTGAGCTTTAACGTCCTTGCTTGACTTTGAGAAAATTCTGAAGGAACCTCTAGCTTTAGCAGGAAATTAATTATTGCAGCATACCAGCTACATGAAGCTAGGTTCTTGGGCACTGACTGCTCTCTCTGCGTTTCAGCTGTTTCATGCTCTTCTATTTGACCATTTTCTGCTATATTGAACAAGAAATCAATGTCCAAAGACCTGCAATTTTCTTCAGCCAACAGTTTAGCAAGCCCTTGACCTCTTACCAGCTTGGTGGGCTTCAGCTCTATGTTGAATTCTATCATTTTTGCAATCCATTTTGCTCTTTTTCCATCAGCATCAGGCTGCGTTAAGACATCCTTTATTGCAACAGAGGGCACATATGCAACTATTTTGGAATGCAAGATGTATACTCTGAAAGCTTTCAAAGATTTGATAAGAGCATAAGCCTGCTTTTCAATAATATCATACCTTAGTTCAGCATCCCTCAAATTCTTGCTGAAAAAGGCAACTGGATGCTCTTGGCCTGCTTCATCTTGCTGCAACAGGACAGCTGCAATGGTATCCTTAGAGGCAAATGAGAACAGATGAAACTCCTTGCTATAATCAGGACTTATTAAAGTAGGAGCTTCCATAATAGCCATCTTAATGGACTCAAAAGATTTTCTGGCCGCATTAGTCCACTTTACCTCTGCTCCCTTTTTTAACATGGAGGTTATGTGCTTAACCAGCTCAGCAAAATTAGGAATGAACCTCCTCACAAAGTTAATTTTGCCAAGAAAAGACTGTATGTCTTTCTTTGATCTTGGAAGAGTCAAGGCCTGAATCGCTTTGACTCTTTCTGGGTCAATCTGAACACCTGTAGCAGACACTACATGCCCCAATAGTTTCCCTTCTTCCAAAGCAAATTGGGACTTTTTGGGATTGAGCGAAATTCCAAACTTCCTGCATTTTAAAAACACCTTTTTTAAATGCTGTAGATGATCATGATGGCTACCAGAATAAACAGTTATGTCATCAAGATATATCAACATGAATTTATCCTTTTCACCCACAAAAGCAATATCCATAGTGCGCTGAAAGGTGGCTCCAACATTCATGAGCCCAAATGGCATTTTTGCATACATGAACGTGCCCCAAGGCGTGGTGAATGTTGTCTTCTCTTGATCATCTGGGTGCACAACGATTTGATTAAAGCCTGAAAATCCGTCTATAAAAGACATTACTTTGGCACCTGAGACTTGCTGCAACAAATGCTCCATTTTTGGCAGGGGATAATTGTCCTTTTTAGAGCATTTATTCAGATTTCTGAAATCAACGCACAGTCTGATTTCTCCATTCTTCTTCCTTACAACAACCAGATTGGCCACCCATTTAGAATATCTGAGAGGCACTATAATCTTAGCAGCCATCAACTTTTTAATTTCTTTCTCAACCAGAGGAAGGAGCATAGGATTCATTGGCCTCAGCTTCTGTTTGAAAGGAGTAGTGCCTTTCTCAAGTGGAATTTTGTGCTGAATTATATTCCTGTCGTATGTTTTCAGATCACTGTACTCCCAAGCAAACACATCAGCAAATTGCCTCATTAGTTTGCAATATTCATCACTTTGATCAGTAGATAGATTAGTGGAAAAATTTATGAATTTGGGCTGACCTGGACCTCCTATATCATGCTTGCAAACTTCAGGTTGATCTTCTTTTTGGGCAGCTTTGTAAGGCACATCATTGTGGTCAAACAATCTCTCAAGAGGAATTAGACCCTTGGGGATATGGTTACTAGAAAGCTGGACTATGCTATTCTTGCCAATCTTATTTCTAAGCTTGGACTTGGGATCTTCTAACAACGCATCATTATTTTGGTCAATTTGCATTTCAGAAAACTCATCAACGACTTGAAGAAACCTATTTAACTCATCATCATCATCAAAAACCTTCCAATGGTGGACATTATCAGGCACAGAGGGTCTATACTTCATTTGTACCTCATAAACTAGTTTGGGAGGCGATGGAGGTATAAACAAACTAGCTGAGACAGCCAGGGAGTCGGCAAGCTGATTTTGGGCTCTAGGAATATATGAAATGCAGAAAAATTCAAAGAACTCTTTGGTTCTCCATACCTCATCTCTGTATGCTTTGAGCCTTGGATGCTTTGCTTGGAATGTTTTGTTTACTTGCTGAATTATCAGATCAGCGTCTCCAAATACCTTCAGCTTCTTTATTCCTCTGTCTTTGGCGGCATGAAGGCCCAAAAACAGTGCTTCATATTCTGCTATGTTGTTCGTCACTTGAAAAACCAGCTTTAGAGACAATTGAACTGTTTCTTGTTGTGGAGACACTAGCACCACCCCTGCTCCTGCAGTCTCCTTGGTACATGCTCCATCAAAGAACATTTCCCAAACCTGGCCTCCTGTATCATGCTCAGCCTGAGCTGTTGGTTTCCTGATCTGCAACGCAGCCTTCTGAGATTCTTCTATTTGGAGGACGCAAGCTCCAAAATCAGTGTCCACTGCATATATGGGATGGTTTGTAGGACGCTTCTCATCACTAACGACATATGCCAGCTGTGCTTCTCTATATAACCTCCTGCTTTCTCCTCCAAACACTGGAACAGTTGCATAAGATAAATCATTCTGCAATGTCCCTCCTAGTCTCTTAATCCACCCTCTAGACAACAACATACCAAACTTAGGAGGAACATCGGCCACCACTATATCCATCATCATACTTTTCATGGGCAGCTGGGTTAAGCTAATGGCCAGATCCTTAATTAATCCAAGGCATTTTACCTTCCTTGAATCAAACGAGAACAAATCATGATAGGGTCTGGTGATATCAAGGCCTAGCTCTTCCATGACAGTTTTAGGCATTAGATTGTGGCTGGCCCCTGTATCTAGCAGGCAATTGTGAAGGATTTTATCATGGATAGTTAATGAAACATAGAAAGATGGAGAACTATTATCAGCAGGTTCAATCATGGGGCTAAACACAATAGGAGGCTTGTCATCTTGCAAATTGACAGAGTCAATGGAGGTTTGTTTAGACTCAAGGTCAAGGGCTTCAAGGATGGGTTTCCTAAATAATTCACTCTTCACCAACTCAGCCAGAGGCATGGATATTTTCAATTTCTGAATTTCTGACTCAAAACTAAAAGAGGAGGATATTTTATCAGCAATTTTTACCTCTTGAACTGGAGCTCTGAGGGTGATAGGATCAGCTGCTGGTCTTCTTTTCCTGCTATTCTGTGGCATTGCTTGAGCAGCTGCTTCTTGTGCAACATTTTCTTTGGCATTCTTTGCATTGGATCTTAGAGTATATCTTTTTTGCTGCTCACCAGACTCCAGAACGGCACCATTGTCCCACCTCTGGCTATTTTGCTCTTGCAGCAATGACTCTTCATATTCGGCCAATGTTAAAAATGCAGCGTTGCCTTTATCCTCCAAGCAGTGAATTTCATCCTCTTCTTCTTCAGATTGTTCCCCCTCCATGACTGCATTCTGAAAGGGAGCTTTTACTTTATGATCTTCTCTTGCTTCTTCACCCCTTTACATAATTTGTAGCTGCTCATTTGCCTTTCTAAGTGGGTATGGATGTCTTGGAGAAAATGGGTTTTGCTGCCTTGTTTTGCCTGAAGTCTGCTCAACATTTAGCTTAGAGATTTGAGCAACCAATGACTCCATCATCTTAGTCATTTTGTCAAACTTAGGCTCTGAAATTGAAGCAGGGGAAGAGGAAGTCTCACCTCTCGGCCTTCTTCTATCAACCTGACTCTTCAACTTCTCTGCTGCCATAATATTGGATTCCACCTCCAGGGCTGCCTCTTGCATATCACCTAGAGTAGCACATCGTCTTTCCCTCAACAATAAGCAGAAATTAGAGTCAAAAGCATTGGCATATGTGAGTTTAGCAGCAGTGGGGGTAGGCTTTACCTCAGCTGGTATTTTACTATACATTCTATTAAATCTTTTATTGAAGTCAGGCAAAGACTCACCCTTTTCTCTTTTCAAGTTTCCAAACTCTGTATGATAATACAGTAGGTCCTTCTTATCTCCCCATTGCCTCAAAAATGCATCATCTAATGCTTCAATATCTATTATGGATCTTTGGGTAATTCTCTGAACCACTTCCTAGCCTCTCCATCAAGGCTCTGGACAAAAACTCTCATCCATACATCATTCTCACTTATGTCTAAATTGTCAGCATAACTGTAAAAAGCTTCAAGATGTTCTTCTGTTGTCACTCCCTCTGTTCCAGTAAATTTGGGCATATATTTTTGATATTCTCCTGTGGGCATGGCATTTAAAGGTGCAGGCAAGACCAAAGGTCCATATCTAGCAGCAACAATCCTTTCAATCCTAGTAGGTGCTTGTTGTCCTGCCATGTTTGGAATATGTGGGGGAACACTAGCAGATGGAGCAATAGGAAATAATGTAATGGATGGCAGAGATATTGGGATGTTTTGGACAGTATGGGAAGCTTTCTTTGGACTGAGATTCAAAGGGGAACTAAATGGACAAGGAGCTTTATGAATCTCTGCAGGTATTTCTTCTTTAGGAATACTAGGCTCTAAATCTTCAAACTGTGTATCCTCAACTAGAAACTCCTCATGTAGAGACAAAGTAGATTTCTTGGGCTTACCTGATCCTGATACTCCTTTCTGCGACGTTTTCTTCGGGTTAACAATATTTTCAGGGTCAGGCACTGGAACAGCTAGAGACTTCTGCGGATTTCTTCTAGTCTGCCTCACAAACTGCGCCAGAACTTCAATGTGGAGTCGCCAAAGGATGGCCTTCCTCCAGTGGAGTCGCTAGACAGATGATTACAACCAAAATCTGTGTTCAAACCTTTTCTGTCATCAAAGTTTGAAGCTGTGTCGTTCTCCCAGGGAAGCTAAGCTTCGATTCTCTTCTCCCCGGCAACGGCGCCAATTATGTTATCACTCCAGGAAACTCTCCGAGGTTGTAAATCAGAGATGCCTGGTAACATATAATTTTCAATATTTTTCTCTGAACTATGGAAATGAAAGATGGTTTGGATCAAGTCGGATAACCATTCCAACTCTATTCACACTCAAGACATGCATGAATACCCCCAACAACACAAGGCTTTATATTGCTAATGCTCAATAGTTTGTAGATTAATGGATAGATGGAGAACACTGACTATGCCGACAGATAGGATACATGGACCTATATGAATGGCTAGCTACAGGAAGTAAAAGAACTCACTGACTATACTGGCAGATGCACATATAATCACACATATAAATGGCTAGCCATAGGCAGCAAAGAAGCTTGCAAATCTAGTATATCAAAGCAGAGATAAGATGACAGTTATCTGGCCTTAAACACACAGAAAACTTGAACAAACTGTTCAGGTTGCACGCATAGAACAGAAGAGAAATGTACATTAAACATGTAGCAGCAAAAGAAGCTTGTATTACTAAAGACTACAGATGAGAAGCTTGAGAAAACAGGGAAGGAATAATCTCCCAAAAGTTGAACCTTTGTTACAGCTATTTATGGCTTGTTTACAATGGTCCTCAGCCTTTTGAGGCTTCAGGTGTCTTAATCTATCCTTCTGTCTTGTTTAATTGATTGATTCCCTTAATAGGTAGGCTTGGTTCGACGATTTTCCTCTTCTGACAGAGAAATAACCATACTCAGATATTTTGGGCGGCCTGCTATGATGCATAGGAGCTCCCTCGTGCCAAAGATGCCCCATTATGTTCGTTAGGATGACTGCTGTACTGGCAGGGCCGTTAATGCTCCATGATTTCATTTGATTTGGGTTGAGGCGTGTAGTGGCCCTTCCCCTTCCCTTTCTGGGTTCTGTTTGCCGGCCGCTGTCCCTCCGCCGAATCCTTCTTCTGGTATATAACATAACTGCACGATTCCTTTAAGGATGGCTTGCCTCCTGGAACTGCAATGGAGTGGCTGCCGTTCTTATGAAATCCCTGCACCGATCCCTTTCAGGCAATAGCTGTGGATGTTTCTTTTCTGTTATTGTGTCTGTTATGGGTCATAAACAGCGAAAACGCTGCGACACTGCTAAATCCCGCCCATTTCTGTTTCACTTGGACTTCAAACAACCTCAAGCATGATTCATTCATCTATCGGGTCCGCCTTTCGGGTCGCAATTCATATTAAAACAGACCCATCCTTTATTTGAAAATACATTGAAAAATGCTGCAGAACACAAAGAAATGCCTCCGCCGGAACTAATAATATATATGTTTTAGTTCTCGGACCCTTTCAGGTCCGGGCTTCATTGGAATCGGCACTCGCTGTAAATAATAGATTCAGTCCTCCGACGGAACACGGACCCGATGCCTCCTTACACTCCTTTCTAAACTGATTTCGGATCCGTCGTATTGGCGGATTCCTTATCGGCCAGTCTTGACTGGGTTGCGGACCCGATCTCCTTTAGGGTGCTCCTTAATATAAATTCGGCTCCGGATTTCGGAACCCTGCTAAGGCTTCTCTTCGGACCCGACGCTATTTATATGTTGCGCTTCATAACAATTCGGCTCCGGTGTATCGGAGTGTTCACAAGGTTAAGGCCCTCTCTCCCTTTTGACGCGATATGGGTTTCAGACCCGATATGCTTTCCATTCTGCTTTATAAGATTGTCCGGCCCATCGGCGATCGCTTGTCGGCAAAGTCTTGTGCCCCAGTCACTGCGGACCCGATATTTTATGTAAAGGGATTAATACCACTGTCGGGTCCGGCCCATCGGCGATCGCTGATATATGTTGAAGGCCCATCCCTTTGAAAGTGCCGATGCAATATCGGCGACCACTGCGGACCTGATATTTTATAAAATGGAGTGTTGAAGGGCCATCGGGCCCGGCCCATCGCATCCGCGCATAACATATGTTAAAGCCTGCCTCTTGTAATCACCGATAACGAAATACCGACACGATCTGGACCGTTGACCGGCCAGATCCAACAGCTGATATGATTTCAGACCCTTAAGCCTGCAACTTTGGTTTTTTGCATGATTTTAGCGCATTTGTGCTTCCCGATAGAGTAATTCTGCCCTCCAAATGGCTTCCCTCTTGCAACCTCTTTGATCGGTGGGCAGCTTTTGTCATGTCTTGATGATTTGAACAACAAACATGGATTTTGGGCATGACTATAAACATATTTGCAGTCTTTGAGAGCTTTTTGAACCTATTTCTAATCCATTTGCATAGCAAAGCTAACAGGAACCACTCTCAAACATTCTAAAACAAATAATGATAATGTTAAAAATTTAAATAAAAGAATTTACTTTAAAAATTTGACATTACCATTAATTATATAGCATGGGTAGGGCTCTTGGGTTGAATATCAAGCTTCCCCACTCACAAATTATTGTTTTTAGGCAAAATTCAAGGGGGACGCCCACAAATTACAAGCACCCCTTTTGGGGAAATGCATCCCCCACATTGAGGAAATATTCCCTTGTGTTTCCTTGAGTTTCCCTAAAAGAGGTATGTGGGGAAATGTTCCCCCGGGTGTTCCCTTATTAGGGAGCATGGGAAACATGGGGAGTGTGTACCCAACCTTTGGGGATGTATCCCCATGGAAAATTGCTTTTCCAATAGTGTGAAAATCTCCTCAATCAAAGATCGTATGCAAAATTTATGCCTTCCACAAGTTGACCTATGCTGTTGACTACCATGGTATGAGGATGCCACTCCAACCCCCCATTTCTCACACATGTAGGGCTAGCCAGATGTATACTTTCAAGAAGATTGTAGAAAATTGAAAATCTTATTACTAATTGAGGGTTGAGCGAAGTCAATACCCTAATCCTAGATGGTTATTAGGACATGCTAAATACCAAGCCACTAAGAGAAGGGGTTCCATTTTTTAGCATTGGACTTGTTCCCTAGTTAAGGAAAAAAATCTAGGATTAGTATTTTGTGACCTTAACAAAGGAGGAAGAGGGATTTTGTAGCAATAATTTAGGCCACAATGTCAAAAGGTAATGGCATAACGAGTGCCCATTCCTTTGTATGTGCATTTTGATAATCGAAGTAAAGAGTGAAAAGCATAAGCCTCATCGTCTAGCTAGGTTTTCTCTCGTATTGGGTTTTGTAGGATAATTTTTTTGTTCATTTGTGTGAATGGTGTGTATTTGTGCTTATTCTTTCATTTTCATAGTTTAGTTATTTCTTAAATTTAAGCCATAAGTTAAAGATAACAAATCTAATATCTGAGGAAATAAGTTGACATAATCTAAGATTACATAATATTATAACACCTGTTGTGACTAATTGTTCCAATGGAATATCCACGACAATTTACAAATCATATTGGTATAAGGGTTTTCTTTGGAATATTTGGGGGAAATTGCAAGATCTAGGAATTGCCTTAAGAGAAATGTCACAAAAACCTAGCCATGGTGAATGAGTTTGTTCACAACCACCCTTGAGATCCAATACAAAAGATATTTTTTAGTTTGGAAGAGCAATCCATTGACATCTCTCGTAATATTTCCATCCTCAAGGTGGCTCTAACAAGCCAGTTTGGGCTATTCGGGGAGGCTAGAGGCTCTATATATCAAATTAGAGGGGAAATCAAGAGAAAATGAATACTTAGATAAGGAGTTGAGAAAAGAGCCCAAGAAAGAGTAGCCGAGTTCCAATGCCATTACTCCTTCACATTCCTTTTTTAAAATGGAAGTAAACGTGGATATCAAACCATACCAAGGTGAGATTGATGTAGTGAAGTTGAAACATTAGTTGTAATAGATAAAGGTTTATTTCAATGTCTGCCATATAGAAGAAGAATACAAGATTTCGTTTGTCATACCAAAATTAGTGGGGCATGCATAACTTTATGGGAAATTGACATTGAGACGGTCATGATACACTAGTAACTAAGTGGGAGGATTTCAAACCCTCATTAAGTCTTAGTTATACCCTATTAAGTATGTAGAGGACCAATGGATCCACTCGTATTACTTTAAGATTCCAGGGAAAGGCTAGGGTAGAGTGTGCAAAATGTGAAAATTTGGTGGACCCAAATTTATACTGCAACAACTGATTAAGTTTCTTCTATTTGTTAAATCACTGAACAAATTATTTACTGCATCCTACAACAAATACCGAAACTAATACACTGCAATCTTCACCAATTAAATTAAATGCGGAAACAAGAAACTGAGCAAGAAAGAAATAAACAACACATGACACCGTTATTTTTGGAATGTCCTCGGAAAAATCCAATGCGGGAAAACCAATGCAACAACTGAGGGTTTGTATTATTATGCAGTAGTTTTTGAATACAATCTTGGATGCCTTACTGGTTACCTGATACAAAGAATATCACTGACAGAGAGATAAGTGAGATATACCTCACATTATCACTGGTGATCCAACACTGATCCAACCATTGAATGGCTAGCCCCTAGATGTCTCTGCACAATCACTGTGCTGCTATGCATCACAGCGTCTGGGGCCTGCGTCACTCCTTCTAGTTGATCGATTTTCTTCTTGAACTTCGGCTTTTGCCCTCCTGGTCTCACACCTCAGCTTTTGGCTCTAGAACTCGACTCTCCAACAAATTTCAGATCTCCTCTTAGGCTTTGTGTTGTCTCTACGTGGCTCTACGCTGCCTCTTTTGGTTCTCTCTCTGCCTCATCTGCAATGTATTCCCGGATCAGGAACCCGTCCTCCAAAAACTATCCCTGCCCCTCATTGCAAGAAATCACTTCGATCTCTCTCCGGCAACTGTTGCACTGCTCTCTTGAGAAATTCGATCTCTCTCTCGATGTGTTTTCCAAATGCCCATCGAAGTCATTCTTAATGAATGACCTAGATTAGATTCTAATCAATGGCTCAGATCATTTGGACTCGATCTTCGTCTTCTTCTAGAAGTTTCACCCTCAATTTGATTAATACCCTTTAATTATTTTAATTTCCTAAGTTTAGACTTAGGCACCCATTAAAAAAAAATAATTATTTTAATAAAATTGTCTCCAAGTGGAATTTTCAAAAATGATTTCTGGGTATTGTGGAATACAATACATATGTCTTAGCCTCATTGCAAATTTTGAGGCCTAGAGCACATCCGATGCTACCAAAAATCAACACTCCCTCTTAGTGAGGAATGTGCTCAAGTAATGCAACCTGCAGAAGCATCACCCTTCTTTGTAACATCTCCCTCTATGCTGTTGATGTCTGACATCACTGCCCACCAACTATTGTACAAATGTTGCATCTGTACTATTGCTGACCCTGCGACTGCAAACATTGCATCTGTACTGCAACACTCGTAAATTCTGCATCTGTGATGTTGTTGGGCCTGCCACTGCCAACACTGCAACCTTCTCTAACTATTGCTGCTATTGCATCAACAATGGAAAAGCATCCAAAATTATTGAACAAGTGTTCAACATGATGCATCTGTTGCCGGAGTTCTAACTGCTGCTAGTCTCTGCACTAACCCTCTGAAGCCTCTGTGCAGCGGCTGACTCTGCACTGTGCCAACCACATTGCTGCCAACTCTGCTCTGCGCTACTCAGTTTTTGGTGCACCTAGCTACTGCAACTGTCACTCTGACACTCCTCTGCACCAACTAACATTGGTCCATCATGATACCTCTGATCTGGGCTCCCGTAGCAAGGTTTTGATCCAAGAGGTGGACTCCTCAAGGATCCTACACATCTGCAGTTCTTTCAAATTGCAGTACTAGATCACCCCACCTCTCCCATGGAGGTATCTGGGCAACCATGGCAAACTCCTCCTCGATCTTTGCAGATGTAACCTTCGGATCATGCTTCTCATCGTTGTCCTTCTTCTTGAGAGGACACTACGTAGCGTAGTGACCAAGTTCACCACATCAGAAGCACTTGATCTTCAAGACATCCTTCTTCTTTCTTCGCTGCTCTTGCTGCGCCCTTGATGCAAGGGTTGCATTCTCATCCTCCACCTTGGGTTTCGTCTTACTGCCGTTGCTGCTATCAAGTTTGCACTTGACTAAGTCTCTCCTCATCTCTTCTTGCTGAAGAGCGGCCCACATTCCTTCCCGATCCGACAATCTCTCTTTGCCCGGACAAACACTTGCCATTCTTCTGAGACTGAATTCAGGGCCAGCCTCCCCATCTTGGTAGGCTGACGTGTTGACCCCATAACTGCCAAAGAGTCTCGGATTTCCTGATGCTTTGTAAGGAACGGATCAATGCGTTCCCCCTTCTACATCTGCGTGGATCTCATCTTCTGCTCCAAGTATATCTTCCGCTACTCGAAAGATCCTTCGTACAACATAGCCAATGCTTCCCACATCTGCCGTGCAGTATCATTGCTGACAATGTGACACACTATATGATCTCTCACTCTGTCGAGGATCAATCGCTTGGCCTTTGCCATCTCAGCCCTGTACTTCTTGAGCGGATATGGATCTGCAGGTACAACTACCACACTGTCGACATAGGTTTTGAGATCATGCTCGTCCAGAAGACATGAGATCCTTGCCTTCCAGATCACATAGTTGGATGCACCATCCAACCGATCCTGATCTCTTAACCCACTAGCTGCCATCTCTGCCAACGAAATGTCAAACTGCCTCCTCTCTCCTCTGCGCAGCACTAGGCTAGCCTATGCACTCCCTATTGGAGTTAGTAGATCTGCTCCTCTCTGTTGCTGCTCAGCAATAGAGAAATCGAATTCCTTGGCTAGGAATTCTCGAAGGAAGAAATTCCGTCAACAATGTCTCCTTCCTTCTGACACTTTTCTGCCCCAGCGATTGCTGCAAAAACTGCATCTCACCAGAAAAACGTTCTACGCTGATGCTTCTTCGCTGCTCCCTCTGACATTGGAAAACTTCGATCTGGAAATCTTTCACTCTGTCGACTCACTCAGAGAGAGATTTTCCCACAAATTTTTTTCCCTCCTAGCCTGGACTGCGCAATCCCTCTAGGGATTTGATTTGCTGCCTACGCAACACTTCGACTTTGCTCTCTTGTTTCACTTGTGCTCTGATACCATGTAAAAATTTGGAGGACCCAAATTTCTACTACATCATCTAATTAAGTTTATTCTATTTGTTAAATCACTGAACAAATTATTTACTGCATCCTACAACAAACACTGAAACTAATACACTGCAGCCTTCACCAATTAAATTAAATGTGAAAACAAGAAACTGAGCAAGAAAGAAATACACAACACATACACCGTTATTTTTGGACAAATGTCCCCGGAAAAACCCAATGCGGGAAAATCGGTGCAACAACTGAAGGTTTGTATTATTATGAAATAGTTTATGAATACAATCTTTGGTTGCCTTACTGGCTATTTGATACAGAGAATCTGACTGATAGAGAGATGAGTGAGATATACCTCACACTATCACTGGCGATCCAACAATGATCCAACCACTGAATGGCTAGCCCTTAGCTGTCTCTGCGTAGTTTCTGCGCAATCACTGCGCTGCTTTGCGTCGCAGCTTCTGGGGCTCGTGTCACTCCTTCTCGCTGATCGATTTGCTTCTGGAACTTCGACTTTTGCCCTCCCGGTCTCCCACCTCGGCTTTTGGCTCTAGAACTCGACTCTTCGGAAAATTTCGGATCTTCTCTTAGGCTCTGCACTACCTCTGCGTGGCTCTACCCTACCCATCGTGGCCTATGCACTTCCTCCTCTGCAATGTATTCCCGGATCAGGAACCCTTCCTCCGGAAACTATCCCTGCCCCTCACTGCAAGAAGTCACTTCGATCTCTCTCCAACAACTGCTGCGCTGCTCTCTTAAGAAATTTGATCTATGATCTCTCACTCGATGTGTTTTCCAAATGCCCATCGAAGTCATTCTTATAATCCTCCAGTTGAGTAATCAATAGCTCAGATTAGATTCTAATCAATGGCTCAGATCATTTGGACTCGATCTCCTCCTTCTAGAAGTTTCACCCTCAGTTTGATTAATACCCTTTAATTATTTTAATTTCCTAAGTTTAGACTTAAGCACCCATTAAAAATAATTAATTATTTTAATAAAACTGTCTCTGGATGGAATTTCCCAAAACGATTTTTGGGTATTGTGGAATACATGTGTCCTAGCCTCCCTGCAAATTTTGGGGTTTAGAGCACATACAATGCTACCATAAATCAACACAAAAGTACACCATCAAATTTAGAAAGATGGCTACCTGGATGTATTTCTCCGATATTTGGGGGGTTTACATAGTAACTTGTGAAAGTAAGTGATGCCCTTCAAACCTATAGAACATTAATGAGGCATGTGTGCAAGCACAATATCTGGATATTATAGGCCACATAAAGGGACATCCAAGTGGCTCCAAATAGAAAGAGCACTAAGGCACTTCTAATTAAGGAAATAAGAAGTGGAAAGAGAAAAACAAGAAGAAAATAGCCATTGCACATTAGTGTAAGGATCCGAGTAACCACTATGACTATTGCAATATCGATGGTCACAGGAAAAAAATGTGTTGGAAACTACATCTTGAGTTGAACCCAAGGAATCATAGTAAGGACGTTGAGAAGAAGAACCTTATAGCCACAAATTTAAGCAATCGGGTAGAGAGTAGCTCAAATATAAATGAGTAGATTTCTTGCACTTCAGTGCATAAGGAGGTGAATTTGAGTAGCTTTTATCAAAAGGAAGAGAAGGAGATGACAAAACTCTTCCATATCAAGATCCAAGTCAAGAAGACCAAGGTAGATGCTCTATTTGATTCTAATTTGCAGGTTAATGTCATAACACTCGATTTAGTCAACAAGCTTGGATTGGAGGTTCATGCTCATTTAAGCCCATACACATTTGGGTAAGTGAACAAGGAAACAAAAATCAAGGCCATGAAACATGTAAGGTCAAATTTGTTTAAGTGCTGAGTTTATTGATGAAGTGGAGTTAGACATAATACCCCTTGATGTTAAAAAGTGTAGGTCAGACGAGTGTCTCTGCATAGGTCGTGTGTCTAGGTATGCATAAGACAACTTAGTAATTACTTATTTCAATAATTTTAATTATTCTTAAGTTTTACGTAGGAAAAGGTACATTGATTTAATTAATTTTTGTAAACTTAGGCTAAATATTGAATCATGGTATTATGCTGACCCATGCTATTTGGCCTTAAAAGAATTATAAATTGCAGGAATAAGTGGGTGAAGGCCATTGTTTTATGGTAAATTCTCTTATGCAGATAGACGTGAATCCCCTAGATCTAGTGGTTGATCTAGAAACAACATAAACAAAAAAGTACAATGTTTTCCTTAGAGAAATTAATAAATGGAGGAAGGGCCTACCTGAAGTCCAACACTAGCCTTTCTCTTCTCTTGTCTGGTTAATTTTAGGTCCAACTCCAATTACTATAAATGGAACTTGCAAGGCAATTACACCAAACAAGAGAACTATAAGATATCCATAACATAAACTAATATCTCTCTTCAATGATCAAGTGGGCATTGAATACATATGCATCAAATATACACAATGCATAGGAAAACAAAGCTTCTTGTATTAATGAAATGTACGAGAATATTACAACCATTTTTGTAGTTCTTGACAATGTGGAAATATCCCACCAAACTTGTCATTCCTTAGCCACAAGGCAAACCTTCAATCACAACTCAAGGATGGTAATGTATCCATAGGTAAAAGCAACAACATCAGGGCATAGCTAAGAGTCTCCAAAAGCCAACCCAAACTCTATGGGAGGTAGTGAATTTATAGGGTAAAAGTGGTAGTTTAGGATTTACCAATCTAGGTTTGATATCCACATATGAAGGAGGATAAGCTCTAAGGATAAGAAATAAGACCTCTAGAGTAGGAATTCGAGATCTCTATCAATGGTAAATGGTTAAAACCACCTTAGAATTTTATGGAAGAAGAAGTTTCGTAAATATTTTTATTTTTCCCAAAATTCTAGAACCATCGCACTTGTAAAGGAGAGAAACATGCATTGGTCAATGTAGGTGCTCGATTATGCAACATGCGACCATTGCAGGTTGACTGAAGGGCAAGATGCGCTGGGGCCAAAAACATAGTTTTTGAGCTGATTGACCCAGAAACTCAAACTTTCTGGATAAACAATGGTTAGGGATTTGCAAAGCGATAATTACAAAATGTTAAGGATGTTGATTGATCAGGGTTTTTAGGCCATTTGATTGGATGTGACAAAATTACCTGTAACATATCTCCCCCTAAAGTACAAAGTCATAAGTGATGGCTGAGGATTGAAGTACTTTACCTTGTGACAAGTCCGGATCAAGAATAGATTGGTTGAGATCATCGTCTGTTATAATACATATTATCATCATGATATCATTCCTGAGGGAGGCATACCCAAACTCAACATATAGGCCAATATACATGTACAATGATCAAAGAAGTCTTGTCCACTGATGACAAAGTCTGGACCTATGTTGGGATGACTGTCTGAATGATCATAACCATCATACTTTGTAATCTTGTATGAATCCTGAAATCACAACGAAGATGGATGGAACTAGATCCAGGGTCTTCTACCTCGCCAATTGATAGTACAAGTCTAGCCATGTGAATAAATGAGCTAGAGTCGAACATGGTAGACACCATCTGATTATTAGCCAATGATGTAAGTAGTTAACATATACGAGAGGAACCATCAATAATGATAATGGCCCTCAAGGAAATGTAGTATAATCTATGTGGTGTGAATGAATGAGCTAAAGTCGAACACCACACAAAATCTCTTGGTTGAAGGCCAATGATGAGAACCTGTCCTCGAAAGTGAGGAAACTTGCCATTGAGGTGTGTAAGCTCCAAGTTACCGAAAGGAGTTTCTAAGTCAACTTCTTGGATAATGATCTGATATCGACAGGAAGTGACTAGTTGCAGGAGGGCCTTGATGTATCCCTCATCAACGACACGAAACATATATCAATATTTTGAAACAAAATATAGTGATGTAGAGCTGGTTCAAGAGAAGCATACATGAAATAAGGCTTAAGGTATTTTAGTGGATGTCAACTGAGGGTGGACTTTCTCTTGAACATATCGGGGAGACTGAATGGAGTTGACATCATTGACTCAAAGACCCACAATGAAGGTGTGATCAGTAGTGAGACAAGCATATTTCCCAACTCAAAGCAGTCACAAAGATGAAGTGAAAGAGTGTCATGTTTATGAGCGATTTGCTGCCATTAATAGGTAAAAATGCCCTGTTTTCCCAATTTCCCAACCATTTTTGGCCAGTACCTCTTTATTTTTGACAAGCTTGAAGAGGATAACATATGCTTGATATATAAGTTCATCCTTTGAATGAATCCTTTTGAGTATTTTTAACGAACCCTAAGAAGCAGTGGTTAGGCCTTGTCATGTTCGACGAGTCCAATGTTGTTTAATAGTTTTATGAGTCCAATAAAGGTATAACTCGACTTCCTTTTAATGTTTAGAGAGTTTGAAAAAGAGGCGAAAAAGAAAACTTCAAGTGTTCCTTTTCATAAATTTAGTCTCTTGAGTCCGAAAAAGCATACTCAGGAGAACCTTTTAGTCATGTTTGACTAAAGTATTCATTTTTCGTAAATAGTCATCCCAGTCCAGAAAATGGTTAAACTTATACTGGGCAGACGTCTTTTCATTTACTTTAATGAGTTCGAAAGGACAAGTGCTCGACGATCTTTTTATATTTTGGGAGTCTAAAAAGAGATGAAAAAGGACTCCAGAGGGTTCTTTTTTCGTAGGTTTACAAAGACCAAAAAAATGATAAAAATGTGCTCTTTCATCAAAATGACTTATATTCAACTTAAAATTTGCATTACATCATTTAATTAGCTCTTAACCTGCTTAGAACACCACAAAAGGATTAAAAATATATGACATATGGTAAAGATTAGGTCAAAATGTTAAAAATATATTAAAATAATACTAATTGACCATAAATAGTGAAAAGTAAAAACATTTCTTTACCATTTTTATTTTTACCTCTTGCGAGTGAGCTCTGAGTGCATTTTACCCCCAAACTTTAGCATGTGATTGTAGCCAATTTGATGGACCATTTCCAATGTCATTAATTCCAGGTAGAAGATTTATTTTTTCTCACCTTTTTCACGATTTTTATTTTTCATTTGATGCAAATTCTTGAAAGTTCTCAGTGATTTAGGGTCTAAAATTTCGCCCTAGGTCCATAACACCCTCTCTGTATCGAAAGGTGCGCTGGGTCTGCTTGATCTACACTCGGAAGAGCGAACTGGTGCACCTACCATGAAGGAAAAGTGTGTTGGGTCACTATTTCCATTGAAAGGTAGGTGCGATGGGCGCAGTTTGAGAAAAAAGTTTATGTTTTTGAGCTAGATTTATCTCAAAGTTTTGCACAAGGCTGATTCTAAGTGTTTTTCTTGTGATTTTGTAGCTATTCACCAGAGCAAAAATGGTTTTAAGTTGGAGAGAAAGAGAACATGAATCTCAAGATTTGGATGCTGCAAATGACCCAACAACAATACGAGTCTTAAGGAATTGTAGACTCCTTAAGTTCTTCTAGATTCCAGGTGTGAGAGCTCAGCTTGATTTACTGGAATATTTGGTCAGAGCATGGGATATTTAGGGACCGTTTTTCAGGATCGGAGCACATATTGTCACAATAGATTTAGAGGATATCTATTTCTTAACAGGGTTATCTCAGAGAGGAGCTCCTATCTCACTATCTGGCATGAGAAGAGGTGGTGAAACTATGAAGGACTACATCGCCACCCATTGTAGGCCTTGTTCTCAAGCAACAAAGGATGGGAAGACAGAGATCATAGATGTCATTCAACTTCCCCTTAGGACAATCCTCTTCACTATCACTCGGCTAGATCGCAGTGCCGCTTTGCACTTGGCTACTAAGTCCCAAATGCAATATGCATTGGAGTGCATAGAACACACTGTCTTCAACTAGAGTGAAGGGGTATTGTTTAACTTGAAGGAACAACTCAACAAAGCAAAGGATTGGCGCTTGAAGAACTTTGGGTATGACTCTTTCTGATTTCTTTTGCTCTGGGGAGGGTACCATTACTGCGTACTCAACGAATTTCTTTTAAGCTTTTGGGACCTAGGGTTCCACTAATGGGGCAATGGGTAGATCTCATGTCTCGTCATAGGGGTGCACCTGCGGTGAGCTTTACCCTTATTTTTTTTATGGATGTGGGTACAACTTATCATAATCGATGACTATCCATATGCCAGAGTTGATTTTCGAGGAGACCCAAAGCTCATTTTACTTGAAGGTGAGCAATGGGGTGATACAAGTAAAACACTGTCATTTTGAATGTTTTTGGTTTTTGGATTTTACCCTTTTTTTATGTTTTTAATGTATCAAAGACTAACTATTGGTTTCACATGCAGATATTGGACCTGTACTACCAGTAGGCTCGTCGTATCTTCAATGATGAGGATAACCACAATTTGCATAGATTGGAGTTGTTGCAGGGGTAGAGGGGGAGATGGAAGATCCCGACATCATTGATACTCTTGCCGAATTTGAGTGTCATGTTGAGGGTTTGACCCTTAGCGTGCCATAGACTAGGATCATTAAGATCCCTATGCGACTACAACAATACACTATTGGAGTGTTGGAGTGCATCAGTGGGGCGCTGTGTAAAGTTCATCGCATGATTGTGTGTTATCGCGATCATCACCGGGATTAGTCGACTAGGATTTAAGGAGATTTTTGCATGACAATGTTTGGATCAGATCAGAATGAGATGCTTTCATCAGAAAGTGCTCATAAGCAACTTTCCAATGGTATATCCTGCGCTCAAATTCGACTCTTGGATTGAAAGATAGGCCAGAATGAAGCTTGCACTTCAAAAGCAGAGAAAGGCTTGGGAACTGTTTATTCTCTATTCATTCATGAATCTAGCCTTAAATCCATTTTGTTTATTTAAAAGTCCATAAACTCTAGCCTTAGTCCATTAATTAATTCTTAAACCATATTATCACTGTTAACCCATTCCCCTTTGTTTTATTTCAATTCTCAAACCTTAGTCGCATTTCCATTTCATTTCATTTACTAACTTTAGCTGTGTTTCCATTGACCTTGGTTAATATTCAAACTCTAGCTGTAAACCATTGTTTATTATATGACATCGCATTTTCTTGACAAAATCGGCCCTGAAACACCAGCCACGTGTTATCGCATATCGCACCATCCCGCAGTCAGCTCCTATTACTCTTGCTCATTCAGGCGGATGTGATAAGTTATGCATTGGATCTGAAAGGGATTTCGGGTCCAAGTCTATAGTTCCACTCTCGTCTTCCCCCGCCGGATGCGATACATTATACATTGTAATTAAAAGTATGTCGGGTCTACCCATGTTAAACGCCGCACACCTACCTGCGCCCGATTACGATCAGCTTTTCATCCAACGACTCTAAAGATTTTTCAGACGCCCCCACTATGTTTCTCTTTAACGACGAGGCGAGGGGGTCCGAAAAGAGGTTTCCCCGCCGCTACGTGTCCTCTCCGCATCATTTCACACACTCCCCCTCTAATACCGCATACCACTTTGACCTCCCTCCGAAAGCGGTTTTCCCCATTCCCGCCGCAACCCGCCTTCCCAGTTACATCACCCTCCACTTCCGCTCAACCGCCACTCTCCTACTGCCACACATCCCTTCCGCTTATCACTTCCCACCAATCATCCTGACCCCACCTTCATGTCAGTTCCTGGCCTCCATCCACAATGCGCCAACTCAACCATGGACATCCACTCATTATCCCGATTATGTTCATTCCCCCCAATCTCTAGCTGCCACGTGGCCCCTCCACGTGCATCCATTCACAGTTAGAAAAGAATCAGCCCCCCTGGTTTTCATTGTTAAATTGGATCGTAATGAGATTTCCAAACAAATCACCCCTTTGCTGCTGATAAATTTTGATTAAAAATTATTTCCCGAAATTCCCCAATAGTCTATCAATGGAATTAATTTAATTTAATGGAAAATGGTTAAAATTGAAATAGCCGAAAAAACTGCAGCAAATGGACAAAGGACAACAAGATAAACACCATTTCACTTTCAACAACTACAATGATCAAACAGAACGCAGTGGAATAGTGGGACAATGGGACACATCTGCCGGTAGGATCACAATATTGCTCATTTAAAGGCTTAGTCACTACCAGAATGCCTACAAACAACATCATCACTCAACCGAATGATATTTTTTTAAACAGTTTAGTCTATTTTTATACTTTGTAATAAATTCTTGAATTCTGTTTCAAGATATTTGCATATATATCTATATCTATATATATATATATATATATATATATATATATATATATATATATGCGTAACAAATCTTGATATTTTAAATCAAGATATTTTGTAATAAATTTGTATAAATACTTCATGATTTGAAGTAATAGGGGTTGGTTTTTGTACACAAAAAAGTAATTGTATGTTTTTCAAGCCTCAGTGGACTTATCAGTAATAAAAAAGAATTTCTTCACAGGATTCATGTGTTGGAGTATTTGGTGATGCACTCCTCTCATTGTCTATGTGTTATTCCTTTGCTTCCATGTTTATGTTTTCTTAAAACTGAATTCTCACAAAAAGTTGATGAACAAAATTTGTTGAAAAATACACTCTGATTATCGTTGTAGATAATTTCAATGTTTTCTTCTAATATCATGTTAAAGAATTTTTAATTGCTCTTTAACTTCAATTGAACTTATATCTTTTCCTCCACTCCATTTCATTTTAATATAAAGGATCCAGTTAATTCAACTACCTTGCCCTGTGAAACTCCTTTGCAAATCTGAGACAAATCCCTGTTAAGTTTGTAGACTCCATTGCCCAATGGCTCTTCCCTTGCTATTCCAGTGATACCAATTCATAAATCAAACTTCGAACCTTCATAACTAGCCTAATATCTAATACAACAAAGTTAAATCAAACAGAGAGAGCCCTTTCTGAAGCTGGTAGGGCTAGATTTCAGCTTCCAAAGTGGTTTGTGGTTACCTTTGTGATTTTCTTTTGCAACCTCGGAAAATTACAGAGTGCTAACATTTTGGCGACCATACTGGAGACTAAACATTTCAGATTCCTATGAAAAGCATATTAAGTCCCAAGTCTGATCACTGATGGTGGACAATGATCAGACACAAGAAGGTTGTATCATTCACTTAGCGACTCCACATTCGAAGAATCTAGAGCTTCAAAGTTTTTAGGGTGACTCCAATGTCAAAGAATCTAGATTTGATGGCTTCACAGACCAAGTTCCAAGAAACTTCAAATCAGATTCAAAGTAGGACATGCATTGTCAACACAAAGATAGGAAGACAACATGCGAGAGTCAGGTATTTAGACTTGAATTTACTTCAGGATATAGTATTATGTTTTGTCAATCTTCTTTTGTCTTTTCCTGAAAGTATCTTAAGGATTTTCTTTGGTCTATTAAATCCAAATCAAGATGATGAATCTGCACATGAGCCCCTTTCTACGAATGTATATCCTTCCCTTGAAGTTGCAAATGCATCTCATCTTAATATTGGTTGTCTCAAACAAGATCCAAATAGCAGACATAGTCCAACTAGTACAAATTCATCTCAGGCCTCAATTATGACCACTTTTCGGTGTGCATCAGTAAATTTGTCATTCCCTTTGCATGAGCTACTGTAGAACTATGATTAGAGGCTACCTCAATTTGATGGTACAAGTAATATCATAGCAAGGAAACATGTAGACAAAAGCATTGACTTCATTGACTTGGAGGAAGTCGATCATGAAGATGTCAAATTGAGGTTGTTTGCTCAAAACCTTTTAGGAAAAGATAGGAAATGGTATAGAAGTTTGATAGCTAGAAGTATTCCTGATTTCTAACAGTTTCAAAGTATTTTCCTTAATAGATGGGAGGTTAAAAGGAACCCTTTTTAGATTATGGATGAGTATTGGAATCTGAAAAGGCATCCCAATGAGACAATCCAAGATTTCTCAACCAGATTCAATAGTGTTTATGATTCCATACCTATTGATATAAAGTCTCCCTTAGGAATGGCTATGCTTCATTATCTGGATGGTTTTGATGTTGAGATTTCCTAGTATCTCAGAGAAAGAAACCCTTCCACTTTGGAGGACATGCAAAAAAGTGTTATTGATGTGGAGATGAACCTATTGATTAAAAGATCCATAATGGACCCTGAAAGAAGGAAAGTAATTAAAGAGGAGTTCCCTCCTTTATTAAACCTTAAGTTAGAAACATTAATGAAAACCATGGAAAGGTTTACGAATACATTTATTTTGCAAGATAGACACGTTGTTAGTGCACAACAAAAGATACCTCTTTTTCAAGTAGATATTTATTTTGCAAGATAAACTTCTTGTTAGTGCACAACAGAATATGCCTCTTTTTCAAGCAGATATGGAAGAAGAAGGAGAGGTTGTTGGGTCACATCACCAGAAGTTAGAAACTGATTGTTTTGTGCATTCATTTTAAAGTAGTTTAGAATAACAAACGGTGGAAGGTTATCAACAAGAGGATGTTAAATTTCAGCCAATTGAAGAAAACAATCACCATGTGTGTGTTACTGATGATAACGATGAAAAACATGATGAAAATATTGAGATAGATGAGGATGCATATATTTTAGACATTGAACATCAAGAAAATAATGAAAATTATGTTGATGGTAACTCTTTGCCCCTATGTTATGCCACATTTCAGGTGTTAAAAGAAAGTCATGATGATCATCACTCTTTACCCCTATGTTATGCTACATTTGAAGAGTTGAAAGAAAATTATAAGATCCCGGGTGAAGCAGGAAAGCAAGTTGAAACGAGCATAACGAGGCAACCACCTTCTTATATAGATGATGACCCTGTTTTGTGTTACATTGGAGACTCCTTTATTAAAAAATCACAGTTATTAAGTAACCATGAGAGTGAAGATCATATAGTATCATGGGAACCAATACTTAATACTTTACATCAACCTTGCAAAATTTTATCTGATCATGATATGAAAGAGGATTGTCTTTCAATTTTTTCTTCTGAATTTTCACTTTCTGAAATTTTATTTCAAAGAGAAGATTATCAAGTTCAGATTTCTGAAGTTGTATGTGTGGACAATGTATATAGTGAACTTGCATAGGCCAGTTTTCAAACAAAGTCATATGAAGATGAACATAATTGTCAACAAATTCCGCCAATCACCTTTTCAATACAAAAGAATTGTATCGAGTTTCAAGGAGATGTTGAAGAACAACAAGTTGGTTTACATCCTGCAGATGATAAACACAATTTATAATCTTACATCCCCTAAAAGCACAACGCTAGAAAATTCAAAAAGGGATAAATACATTTTTGAGGAAGTATATTAGAAGTTATTTTCAGGCATAGTACAACAGAAAGAAATTCTCCATGAATTTGAGAATCCTTTGGAAAACCTGTTGGAATCTCTAGCCAAACTGAATTCTATGTTGGTTATGGATTATGAACAAGGCTCCAATTCGAATTTTGAGTTTCCATTTTTTGAGTTTATTTTTCTATTTGGAGAAATGGTATGCAAGCTTCAAATTAGTAGTCATCTGCGTCACTGGGTGCATTGGCATTTTTGTATTATTTGATTCAACATGATTTTCAGCAGTATAGGGTAGGTAGTAGTGTGAAAATAAGCTTAGTGCCTTGAGCATATTTCTATAACATTCTTTTCAGTTCAGTTTCAGTTTGCAGTACAATTTTCACTTCAATGTATATTTTAGATTTCAGCGTGCCGAATGGTTTTGGTTTTAGTTTAAGAGTTTCAGTCGCAGAGTTTTTATGGCAGAATAGGTTGCAGATTTGGGATCAGCCCAATGGATCAAGCTACTAGTCTACGATGTTCTTAGCATTTCACAAGGAGAGTCCCATCCCCAGATGAAGCCACTTTTAGGGTCCTATAATTTTTTATAGGATTGTTTGATTATAGCTGATCATTATTATGTTTGAGATGTTGTAAATAATATTCCATCCTGCAAATTATTTTCAAAGAGACACCAAGTATTAGGATTTGAGGAGATTTTTGCATAACAATTTTTGGATCAGATTAGAGTACAAGTGTTTTCGTCAGAAATTGCTCAGAAGCAGCGTTCCAACATTATATCCTGCGCTCAAATCCAACTCCTGGATTGAAAGATAGGCCAGAATGAAGCTTGCACTTCAAAAGCAGATAAAGGCTTGGGGACTGTTTCTTATCTATTCATTCATGACTCTAGCCTTAAATCCATTCTCCCTCTGTTTATTTAAAAGTCCATAAACTCTAGCCTTAATCCATTATTTAATTCTTAAACCATATTGTCATTGTTAACCCATTCCCCTTTGTTTTATTTCAATTCCCAAACCTTAGTCGCATTTCCATTTCATTTCATTTACTAACTTTAGTCGCGTTTCCATTGACCATGGTTAATATTCAAATTCTAGCCACAAACCATTGTTTATTATATCACATCGCATTTTCTTGACAGAATCGGCCTTGACCTACCAACCACGTGTTATTGCATATCACACCATCCTGCGGTCAGCTCCTATTACTCTTGCTCATTCCGCTGATTGCAATTGCAATCGCAACAAGTCAACAAACTCCGCTAGTCCCCTCCGTAATGCCATTGCGATTAGGCAAAGGTCAGGCGGATGCGATAAGTTATGCATTGGATCTGAAAGGTATTTCGGGTCCGGGTCTATCGTTCCACTCTCGTGTGCCCCCGCTGGATGTGATACGTTATACATTGCAATTAAAATTATATCGGGTCCACCCATGTTAAACGCCGCACACCTCCCCGCGCCCGATCATGATCAACTTTTCATCCAACGGCTCTAAAGCCTTTTTGGACCTCCCCCCCGGTATGTTTATCTTTAACGACGAGGGGGGGGGGGCTCTGAAAAGTGGTTTCCCCATCGCTACGTGTCATCTCCGCATCATTTCGCACCCCCCCTCTAATACTGCATACCACTTCGACCCCCTTCTGAAAGCAGTTTTCCCCGTTCTCGCCACAACCCGCCTTCCTAGTTACATCACCCTCCACTTCCGCTCAACTGCCACTCCCCTACCGCTACGTATCCCTGTCGCTTATCACTTCCCACCAACGATCCCAACCCCACCTTCACGTCAGTTCTTGGCCTCCATCCACAATGCGCCAACTCAACCATGGACATCCACTAATTGTCCCAATTATGTTGATTTTCCCCCAATCCCCAGCTGCCATGTGGCCCCTCCACGTGCATCCATTCACAGTTCGAAAAGAATCGATCCCCCTGGTTTTCATTGTTAAATTGGATAGCAATGAGATTTCCAAACAAATCGCCCCTTTGCTGCAAATATATTTTGATTAAAAATTATTTCCCGAAATCTCCCAATAGTCTATCAATGGAATTAATTTAATGAAAAGGGAAAATGGTTAAAATTGAAATAGCAGAAAAAACAACAACAAATGGACAGAGGACAACAAGATAAACACCATTGCACATTCAACAGCTACAGTGATCAAACAGAACACAGTGGAATAGTGGGACAACAAGACACATATGCCAGCAGGACATCAACATTGCTCATTTAAAGGCCTAGTCACTACTAGAACGCCCAGAAACAACATCAACACTTAATCAGATGATATTTTTTTAAACAATTTAGTCTATTTTTATACTTTGTAATAAATTCTTGAATTTTGTTTCAAGATATTTGCATAGATATTCGTAACAAATCTTGATATTTTAAATCAAGATATTTTGTAATAAATTTGTATAAATACTTTATCATTTGAAGTAATAGATGCTGGTTTTTGTACAAAAAAAAGCTATTGTATGGTTTTCAAGCCTCAGTGGACTTATCAGTAATAAAAAGGACTTTCTTCACAGGATTCATGCGTTGGACTATATGGTGAAACACTCCTCTCATTGTGTATGTGTTATTCCTTTGTTTCCGTGTTTATGTTTTTTTAAAACTGAATTATCTCACAGAAAGTTGATGAACATAATTTGTTGAAAAATACACTTTGATTCCGGCTTTAGATAATTTCAATGTTTTCCTCTGATATCATGTTAAGGAATTCTTAATTGCTCTTTAACTTCAATTGAACTTATATCTTTTCCTCCACTCCATTTCATTTTAATATAAAGGACCCAGTTAGTTCAACTACCTTGCCCTGTGAAACTCCTTTGAAAATTTGAGACAGATCCCTATAAGTTTGTAGACTCGATTTCCCAATGGCTCTTCCCTTGCTATTCCAACCAAACCAATTAATAAATCAAACTTCGAACCTTCATAACTAGCCTAATATCTAATACAAGAAAGTTAAATCAAACAAAGAGAGACCTCTCTGAAGCTGGTAGGGCTAGATTCTAGCTTCCAAAGTGGTTTGTGGTTACCTTTGTGATTTTCTTCTACAACCTTGGTAAATTATGGAGTGCTAACATTCTGGCGACCATACTGGGGACTGAATATTTCAGATTCCTAAGAAAAACATATCAAGTCCCATATTAGATTACTGATGGTGGACCATGATCAAACACAAGAAGGTTGTATCATTCACCTAGCGACTCCACATTCAAAGTATCTATAACTTCAAAATTTTGAAGGTGACTCCACTGTCAAAGAATCCAGATTCGATGGTGTCACAAACCAAGTTAAAAAAAACTTCAAATCAGATTCAAAGTAGGACAGACCTTGTCAACACAAAAACAGGAAGACAACATGCAAGAGTCAGGTATTTAGACCTGAATTTACTTCAGGATATAGTATTATGTTTTGTCAATCACCTTTTGTCTTTTCTTGAAAGTATCTTAAGGATTTGATTTGGTCTATTAAATCCAAATCAAGATGATGAATCTGCACATGAGCCCGTTTCTGTGAATGTATATCCTTCCCTTGAAGCTGCAAATGCATCTCATCTTAACATTGGTTGTTTCAAACAAGATCCAAATAACAAACATAGTCCAACTAATACAAATTCATCTTAGACCTCAGTTATGACCACTGTCCAGTATGCATCATTAAATCTATCATTCCCTTTGCATGATCTACCGAAGAACTATGATCAAAGGCTACCTCGATTTGATGGTACAAGTAATATCACAAGAACGAAACATGTAGACAAAATCATTGACTTCATTGACTTGAAGGAAGTCGATCATAAGATGTCAAATTGAGGTTGTTTGCTCAAATCCTTTCAGGAAAAGCTAGGAAATGGTATAGAAGTTTGACAACCAGAAGTATTCCTGATTTACAAAAGTTTCAAAGAATTTTCCTTAATAAATGGGAGGTTAAAAGGAACCCTTTTCAGATTATGGATGAGTATTGGAATCTAAAAAGGCACTCTGATGAGACAGGTCAAGATTTCTCAACCAGATTCAATAGTGTTTATGATTCCATACCTACTGATATAAAGCCTCCCTCAGGAATGGCTATGCTTCATTATTTGGATGGTTTTGATGCTGAGATTGCCTATTATCTTAGAGAAAGAAACCCTTCCACTTTGGAGGACATGCAAAAAA
The DNA here is from genome assembly GCA_031772625.1 of Pinus tabuliformis. Lineage (NCBI taxonomy): Eukaryota > Viridiplantae > Streptophyta > Pinopsida > Pinales > Pinaceae > Pinus > Pinus tabuliformis. The sequence goes on from CM062818.1 coordinate 1,217,874,055, forward strand.
GTGTTATTTATGTGGAAATGAACCTATTGATTAAAAGATCCATAATGGAAGCTGAAAGAAGGAAAGTAATTAAAGAGGATTTTCCTCCTTTATTAAACCTTAATTTAGAAACATTAATGAAAACCATGGAAAGGTTTATGAATACATTTCTTTTGCAAGATAAACCTGTTGTTAGTGCACAACAAAAGATACCTCCTTTTCAAGCAGATATGGAAGAAGAAGGAGAGGTTGTTGGGTCACATCACCAGAAGTTAGAAACTGGTTGTTTTGTGTATTCATTTGAAAGTAGTTTAGAAAAACAACCGGTGGAAGGTTATTACCAAGAGGATGTTAACTTTCAGCGAGTTGAGGAAAACAGTCACCATGTGTGTGTTACTTTTGACAACAATGAAAAACAAGACGAAAATATTGAGATAGATGAGCATGCATATATTTTAGACATTGAACATTAAGAAAATAATGAAAATTATGTTGAAGGTAACTCTTTGACCCTATGTTATGACACATTTCATGTGTTAAAGAAAGTCATGATGATCATCACTCTTTACACCTATGTTATGCTACATTTGAAGAGTTGAAAGAAAATTATAAGATCATGGGTGAAGCAGGAAAGCAAGTTGAAACGAGCATAACGGGGCAACCACCTTCTTATATAGATGATGACCCTGTTCTGTGTTACATTGGAGACTCCTTTATTCAAAAATCACATTTATTAAGTAACCATGAAAGTGAAGATCATATAGTCTCCTGGGAACCAATACTCAACAATTTACATCAACCTTGCAAAATTTTATCTAATCATGATATGGATGAGGATTGTCTTTCAAAATTTTCTTCTGAATTTTCACTTTCTGAAATTTTATTTCAAGGAGAAGATTGTCAAGTTCAGATTTCTGAAGTTGTATGTGTGGACAATGTATATAGTGAACCTGCACAGGCCAATTTTCAAACAAAGACATATGAAGATGAACATATTTGTCGACAAATTCTGCCAATCACCTTTTCAATACAAAAGAATTGTATAATTGAGTTTCAAGGAGATGTTGAAGAACAAGTAGTTGTTTTACATCCTATAGATGATAAACACAATATTTATAATCTTACATCCCCTGAAAGCACAACGCCAAAAAATTCAAAAAGGGATAGATACATTTTTGAGGAAGTATATGAGAAGTTATTTTCAGGAATAGTACAACAAAAATAAATTCTCCATGAATTTAAGGATCCTTTGGAAACCCTGTTGGAATCTTTAACCAAACTGAATTCAGCGTCAGTTATGGATTATGAACAAGGCTCCAGTCAGAATTTTGAGATTCTAGTTTTTGAGTTTATTTTTCTATTTGGCGAAATGGAATGTAAGCTTCAAATTAGTAGTCATTTGCATGATTGGCTGCATTTGGAAAATGGTCAAAGGACAATAATTGGATGATTGGGGGCAGGTGGAGCACAAGTTTTCTTATGATAAATTTGACATGTGACATTTCTAGACTGCCAGAATACAATCTTGAGACATGGTTGGCCAGAAATAACAAACACGCAAAATATTTTGGGCAGTCGCATAACCAGACATATGTCCGCCGCATGCTCTAACATGACAGTCGTTTAAGGATTTCTCGGCCTTGTCATGAGTAATGGAAACGTCGAAAAATCAAATCAACACCACGATGGAACAAAGTGTCACCAATTATGATGTATTGATGAGCCCGATATCATATTCGACGCTGATAAGATCAAGTAGTATTAGGACGAAAAGTTTGAGTTTGGAGATAAATGATAATATCTCCATACTAAGGATCGAAATAATTAATGAGAAACAACGTTTCGTGTAGAATAGAATCATCAGTGGTCAATACTGATTTAGATGAGGGAAGGTCGCAAATCAGTTCAACAAAGACTAAATATTTCTTTTATTTGGATTTGATGACTTCCAAATCAAACTCTTGGAGGATGACAATCCACTTTGAGTACTTTCACACTAGTAACTGACATGACAAAATGTAAGTCATCGAGTTTCAATCAGAAATTATAGTAGTCTTTTGAAGTAGTATATAGTGGCGAAACCTTTGGATAGCTTGGACAACTGCCAAAGCTAAATTTTTGATGTGTGAATACTTGGCTTCAGTGTTGATCAAGTTTCAACTCAAGTAATAGATAGGGTGTTCGTCTCCTATATTATCTTCTTGTACTAGAACCATTGCGATTGTGGTAGCTTCCTCAACTAGAAAGTTAGTCTCTCTTTGAAGGCATTGTAAATAAATGTGTGAAGAGGGAGCAGAGAAATCAATGATTTCCTGGACTTTCATGGGATCAATGCAGATCTCGTTCTTAGACACTACAAATCCTAAAAGTTGATCAGATTGGACACAAAACACACACTTGAGCGGATTCAGTCGTATGTTATAATGTCGACAACGTAGGAAGATCTCTCTGAGATGCAGTGGATGATCTTCACGATGTTTGGAGCGGGCAAGAAAATCATCCAAATAAGGTTGTACTATATGCTTAATATCATGGAAAGCATAATTCCTTTCCCTTTGAAAGGTTGCGTCAACGTTCTTCACACCAAAAGGAAGTTTGCAGTAGGAAAACGTACCCCACGAACAAATGAAGGCAATCTTATGTTGGTCTGACGATAGGATGTTGATTCGATTGTAACCGGAAAAGCTAGTCATAAATGAAAATATTTCACTTCCTGCACAATCGTCAACGATTTGGTGGATGAAAGGGGTCAGATAGTTGTCCTTCGAGCAAGCTCGATTGATATCCCTATAATCAACACATACTCTAATTGTACCCTAGTTTTTCATAGCGGGAATGATATTCAAAACCCAACCAGTTAGAGGAACAAGATAGATAAAACCAACATGCAAAATCTTTTCAACTTCTACTTTTATGGAAACAATTGTCTTCGGGTGAACCAGATGTAAACATTGACGAACAAGATTATCATCCAGATAAGTTTTAATCTTGTGTACAACAATGTTTGGATCTATTCCCAAGATATCTTCATATGTCCAAGCGAAAACATCGCAAAAGTCTTGGAAAAGATCCTTATAAATCTTGATCTCATCAAGAGAACATGATGCACCAATGTGGACATTTTCAACTGTTGAGAAATCTATAGGGCAATAGTTAGGATAATTTATCTTTACTTGATAACTGCTTGTGATATCTTTTTACTTTTTCTTACTTATTAGCTTCTTCTCTTATTATTATGTTTGTTCTTATTACCAAAACAAGAAGAACAATAATATACAAGAACACAAGATATAGGCTGCAAGCTAGGGCCAAAATCTCTCCACCTAAGAGGAACACTTGCAAATCTCTTATCTTCTTATAGATTCTTTAATTGACAAATTAAAATACCTCTAGACCAAGATCAATACCCTTCCAAGACCAAGTCCATCCTCGATGATGTGCTTCCTTTTTTCCAAGTCAAACCCAATCAAATCTCTTCCAGCAGCACAACTTAGACCCCCAACACAGAATTTCGGCCTCTACTGCAGGTTTGAAATTTTCGACCCTCCTAGTAGCAACTACTTCCACGTGTGAGCTTATTTAGGGTTTCCAAGAATTCTTTAGAACTTCGCTTGAATTTCTTGAGCTTCTTATTTCTCCTTTTCCAAGTTTGATCATGCAACAACAAAACCCTAACCCAACAGTAGAAACCCTAGCTTCCTTTTTTCGCACATGTGAAGAGAGAGAAAGAAAATAGCCCAAACACTTGACTCTTTTCATTTTCCTTCTTTGCTAACCTCTTTCTTCTTCTCATTTACTTGCTTGATGAGATAATTGTAATATCCCTTCCCTTAATAATACATAATAAATAATAATATAATAATAAATAATAAATAATACAAATAATAAATAATATAAATAATAAATAATAAATCACTTAATAATAAATAATAAAAATAATAAATCATAAATAATAAATGAATTTAAAAATATACAAGAAAATAAATAAAAATAATAAAAAATAAAAATAGTAATAACTTTACTAAAACTCTAAACAAGAATAAATATAAATAAAACAAGAAAACTATAAAAAAGAAGGAAATAAAACAAGAAACGCTAAAAATCAAAAGAAAAGTAAAGAAATAAAACAAGAAAGCTAAAAATCAAAAGAAGTTGCATGTAGACACATGGAGTGTGTGCATGTGGTTCCATTCCAATGTTCTATTTGATAGATGGTGAGGAAGATGAGAGGGTCCGACATTCCATCTTTCTGAGATTCTGTCTTTCATTCTCTTGGGAGAATGGTATATTAAGACCTAGGAGTCACTGGCAGTAGAACGTTGATTGAGGGCTCGGGGGTGGCCAATTGTAGCAAGACGTTGCACAATTGAGCCTATGGTTGGGTGGAGAGTCGTCCCCAAAACCTTGTTGCAGATAGCAGACTTCAAGCGAAATCACAGATAAGTGCTCTAATCATAGATTTGAATTTGAAGTTAATTAGTTGAATTGCATGTTGAATATAAATTACTTGATTAATTACATGTTTATTTTGGGTTGTTACATATGGTATGAGAGCATAGGTTCAACCCTTAGGGCCTATAGACATATAGTTAGACAAGCATCAAGTTCAATATCATTATTGAAAACCACAATAAAGTTGGTTGCTGAGATAAATTTTTGATTTATCTAGACTACATTTCCTATAGATTAAGTATTCTCCATGTCCTTCTTCTTCTTCATGACTGATGCTTATCGATCTCCAAAGAAAAGAAAAAAAACATACCCTTTAAATTAAGAGCTGCGAATGAGGATCATCGGTAACCACCTTTAATATGTCTCTTCGAGAGGATAAGTTTCGTGGTTTCAAGTTCATTTCGAGAGATAATTCCCGAATAGATTAGTCTTTCTATTACTCTTTATAAGTGATATTTTAGCAGTGCCATTTTTCTGTTTAAAAGGACATATATCTTTAAGAAAAATCAAACATTAACTGAATACAATATATAAAGGAGATGAGCAAACATGATGTGAAATTATTTAAAAGGATCATGCAAGGGTTGTTCCTCATGCATGGTGGTTGTATTCATTCTGTAGTGTAAAACGTAGAGTGTTTTAGAATAGGTGGGTTGAAAGAAAAAAGAAAAAAGAAAAAAGAAAAAAGAAAAACGAGCTTCTAAGAAAAACGTCACGTATAGACGATGAAGATAAAGCTTCGTCAAATGCAATATTTTTTCTTGATTCTACCGATCACGAGAGATTTTTAAGGATTAAATTAGATCTTTTCAATGATCCTATCTAAGTTGCCTGGAATGCAATGATTTTTCCCGATTCTAGCTAGCAACAGAGTTTTTAAGGATTAGATTAGATATTTTCAAAGATCCCATCGTCATTATGGTCACTGTTATAAATATACCCTTCGGAAAAAAAAAACTACAACAGCAACAGCAACATTATCGTCATTATGGTCACTGTTATAATACAAAACTACAACAGCAACGTTATTTTTGATTATTTGCATGCTTTTCTGGCTAACCTGAAATTTTTTTATTGGTGGATGTTATGAATAACAAAAGTATTTTAATGTTTACTACAGTAAAGATAGCTTAAGCATAGCTTAAGCCTAGATTGTTTTTTATGTGATTTTCGTAATTAGTTTTTTTTCCTAGTATGTCTAACAATACATGTTGTGAGTTTCTTTACAATTTTCTAATTTAATAGATTGTCTGAAGAGTTGGTTGCTAGAATATCTACATAATTTTTTATTTTTTTTTGGCTATTTTTGAAAGCTTGGTATTTTAAAAATGAAATGTATTTTTTTTAATTTCAACTTTTCAAAGAAGACAAATCTTTCTTCTTTTTCTTCCATCATTTCTTTTTCTTCTCACATTTTTTTACCTTTCCATCATTTCTTTTTCTTCCCACATTTTTTTACCTTTTCAGTGAAAAAAGTTAATTTCTCATAGATTTTTCCACAAACAAAAAATAATAATAATTACTCTTTAAATTGAAAATAAAAATATTAGCTCTCTAATAAATATTGACCCCTCTATACGGTCATTCATATCACTAGCTCACACGTTACTATAGTTCACTACTACGAATGCTACGAGAGACCTCTTTCTTTGTTTGAAAGTTTCATATTTTTCCGGAAAACGCTATTTTTATTATAAAAAAGTTCATTCCTTTTTATTAAGAAAAGGGAGTCGTATGTTATAAGGTCATTCGTTTGACATACATTTCGTTGCTGTTATTTAATATTATATTAGTAATTAATGTTGATTGAAAAATTTATATAATATTATATTGACATAAATGCAAGTTATTATTCATTGATGTTGCTCGAAAATTTGACCTCAAACATGCTTCACGGATCTGTACATGAGATTTTTCCTACATACTTTTGGATAATATTTTAAAGGGGTCGAAACTTCCGTCGATCTTTAAACGAGCCAAAGTAAAATTTGAGACTGCTTTACACCAAATATGAGACTTGTGGAAGGTTCCAAATGCCTCTAGTTATTCCTGTTGGTTCCGTTTAACGTCTGATTTGCATATTAGAATTAATTTATTGCTGTTATTTCATTTTTTGGTTACATTTGTGTGTTCAACTAACCTACATGATCTCAGTGTCGTTTCACTGGTTTTTTTTTCTTTAAATTAGCATTTTAATGTCGCGATCTGGTAACTTAGAGTCATACTTATGCTAGTTTAGCTTGCACAGTTATAGTTACGTGAGAGTGATCTCATACTCAAAATTGGCTTTGCATATGCTTTGAGGAATGCTGAAATGTGTTTAAAGAATGGTTAAAAATCGTATAAATCTATCCTTTAATACTTAAAGCGTGAGTTTCTTTACAAGAAATTCATTTTTCTTAACTAAAAGGTTAAAGTTGCAAGTTTAGATGAAATGATCTCTTCTGAGAGTGCAGAAATGGAAAGAAGTCAGATTCAACTAATAAAGGGTGCGATCATACCAGCGTTAATGCACCGGATCCCATCAGAACTCCGCAGTTAAGCGCGCTTGGGCTAGAGTAGTACTGGGATGGGTGACCTCCCGGGAAGTCCCAGTGTTGCACTCTCCCACTTCAAAGGGCATTCCGGGTGCTCTCTTACCGAGAGCCAACCTGAATAAATTTCACTCACGAGGAGATTGATCATATATTGTTACCTCATACAAAACAACTTATTAGTGCAAGTCATTAGTATTGAAAGAAGTTATGGTCAAAATACAATGGGCATACCAAATCATTCATAGATGATAATGATGGTAGTGGTTCCAATCATTTCAAAGTTTAAACTGAATAATTAATGAGTGAAAATTAAAGAGGAAGAATCCCTATTCCAACTTGAACATGGGTGAATCTACGATAATAGAGATCAAGTGGAAACTTGATGAGAAAAGCAAATCTTTTTAGGATGAACAATGAAAATTATGCAACTAATGAGTAAATCATGAGGGGGCAACAAGCCCTCATGCAGGTAGATTAAGCATAAAATAAGACTTAAATAGGGATGACCTCTTGTATGTGCGCTATTTGGTTAAGAAAAATATGTATAGTGATCATGGAATTTTAACTTGATATTGATGATTTAAATGATTATACAAATGGTAATATCTTAACAATGAATTTCACCAGAATTTCCTTGGGGAAGGAAGAAATATGACGAGAGATTAAGACTCAAGATGATGAGGCTCATGTGAAATTTAACAATGTATTTAGATAATTATACCTATGGTGTAAATGGTCAACTTCTTAGTTGAAAGAAGTGGAAATGATTATTGAAAAACTAATTGGCGTCTTGATGAAAACATCACACTAATAACATTGATGAGATAACATAAATCCTAGATGGATGTTGAATAATCTTAGTTCATAGTTGAATGTTTGTAAAGTAAATGAAATTCATTTTTCTAATGAATCATGATAAGAATGCTTATAGAGTATTATTCTATATTTGATAAGTATTGAGATGTTTCTCATATTGATGATGTTTCATAATATGATGGTATGAGGGTGATCATGCCCACGTGGTTCATATTTATATACTGGTTACAATAGTGATGATGTATACTTATGATGAGGCATTATGATGTTATGTAAAGGTAAATTGACATATTCATTTACTACGTGATGATAGGTATTTAATGTTGAAAACTCATGATGGATATGATATGCATAACGTGGCATAGGAATTATGATACTATAATATGAGGTTTATTGACATGTGGTTCATTTATTATGTGAAGTCATGATATATTTTTATTGCAAATATGTTGATGTTATAACTTATGATGGTATTTCATGAGGTGAAGCAGGCGATACTTCCGTAAAAATTTATGACATGCATGAGCATGTAGTTCGTTATTATTCATAATGTTACGATTAACAATGATGAATGTTACATGATGACATGCAAGACTTGGCATGTGGATTATTTTCTATGATACTATGATGGTAGAGCTAATGCATTGGTTGCATGTTGAGGTGTGATGATTCACAGGACTCCACAAATGGGCCGAGAGGGCTGGTTTATTTGATGATCTTGTGCAAGCCCATACTCACGAGGGAGAATAAGTAACACCATATGGGCTGGGGACAAACTCAATCAACACTACATATGCCAGTGGTTCCTTTGTCTTGTGTATAGCCCTTGATGGATAGCTCTAGAAGAGCTATGGGACCATCTTGAGGAGGCCAAGTCCCTGATGTTCTAGGCTTGGTGCCTGTTATTGGATTGGGATGCTGAAGTCTCGAAGGGATGTAAAGGACTTCGATGCCTGGAGCTGTGCGCCTTAGTAGTTGTGGAGGGAGTGGGCCAGCCTTGCCAGATGCCCGGGGTCATTGAGTACCAGATCGGATGCCTGCCTTGGAGCAGATGAGGTCTGAGTCAGGCGCGAGCCTTGGGGCCAGCCTTGGACTAGGATACAGACCGAGTCAGGCTTAGCCTGGTGCCGAAAGTGGGAAAAGGACAGAGATTCCTTGAGATTTCCCGGGGTGTTGGGGACTTTCGATGCCTGCTGGTTATACTAGTTCAGCAGAGGGTGTTGGAAACATGAAGTAAATAAAATAATAAATAATAAGTAATAAAAACAATACATAATACATAATTCTTCAACATAACTTCGGGACGAAGTTCCTTAAAGGGGGAGAGTATGTAATATCCCTTCCCTTAATATTACATAATAAATAATAAATAATAAATAATAAATAATACAAATAATAAATAATACAAATAAATAATAATATAAATAATAAATAATAAATCACTTAATAATAAATAATAAAAATAATAAATCATAAATAATAAATGAATTTAAAAATATACAAGAAAATAAATGAAAATAATAAAAAATAAAAATAGTAATAACTTTACTAAAACTCTAAACAAGAATAAATATAAATAAAACAAGAAAACTATAAAAAAGAAGGAAATAAAACAAGAAAAGCTAAAAATCAAAAGAAAAGTAAAGAAATAAAACAAGAAAGCTAAAAATCAAAAGAAGTTGCATGTAGACACATGGAGTGTGTGCATGTGGTTCCCCTTCCAATATTGTTCTATTTGATAGATGGTGAGGAAGATGAGAGGGTCCGACATTCCATCTTTCCGAGATTCTGTCTTTCATTCTCTTGGGAGAATGGTATATTAAGACCTAGGAGTCACTGGCAGTAGAACGTTGATTGAGGGCTCGGGGGTGGCCAATTGTAGCAAGACGTTGCACAATTGAGCCTATGGTTGGGTGGAGAGTCGTCCCCAAAACCTTGTTGCAGATAGCAGACTTCAAGCGAAATCATAGATAACGAAATCACAGATAAGTGCTCTAATCATAGATTTGAATTTGAAGTTAATTAGTTGAATTGCATGTTGAATATAGATTACTTGATTAATTACATGTTTATTTTGGGTTGTTACAATAATGAACTGTGTTACTAGGAGGTCGAGTTTCCTCCTATATATAGGCTTCCAAGGTGGACAAAGTTCCTCAAAAATAGGTCAACTTCTTAGCTGGCAGGCTGGCTTGGTCTTGAAGGGTATTTTGACACTTAAATACAAAAATAATTCTTTTTATAAGTTACAATGTGCCCGATGGGGTCTTCAACATATGACAATAAATATTTTGATTTCTTGACCTACGACAAACCCTAGAAGCACTCAATGGGTGTTTGAACTCTAAAATAAAAGACCTTGAGCGCGCACTGAAGTCTGGCCCAGAGCAGTATGGGGGGATACTGGAATCAAGTTTCCGCACCCTTGAGATGTCTGAGGTGTCGATTTAGTCCAACTGTGACTACCTTCATGCACTGTTCTAACCTGCGATACCTTCGCGATCTGCTATAATTGTCCTTCATGCAGCCCTAACCAGGGACTGAGGTGATTTCACGCTGCTATGGCGGCAATCTATGCTATTTCCCCAAGTTACACCGCGTATCTTACTTATCCCCTTATAGATGTTGGTCAACTTCAGGTAAAAAGATACTTTAACTCACATTCACATAATCTACACAATTATATATGTTCACGCATCATATAAAAAACAGAAATGCAATTTATACCCAATATTTTCGATGCAGAAAACAGGAAATAAATACACAGAATTGATGTAAAACTCCTCTTTATTAATGCTTTAACAATTACTGACTCGACTTGCCCTGCACAATAAGCTGCAGGGGTTTGTGCACTCAGCTGTGGACTACTAGGCCTCTGTGCACTCAACTGTAGAGCTTTCTCCTACTCTACGACTCAAAGACTCGACTTTACACTTCAGATATGCATCAAATCTTCATCTTTAGATCACTCAATTGATTCCTTTACAACTTAGAACCTCGCTCTATTTATACAATCCCATGGTCCACGGACCATGGGTAGATTTCTCTAGCTGACATTACATTACAAAATTGAGGGCAGACAACCCTATGACTCATTTACAAGCTATGCGCTCCGCGCCCATAAAATGCGGAGTCTTTACATCAAAGATATAATTTATGACCAAAATCTGGGCTCTAAGCCCCAAAACTTTCCTTGGGGGATCTCGCGCCCAACAGGCCCCCAACACAAATATCGTGACTCACCCTCGAGTCACTTTGTCGGTGCGGAGATCTTTGCGCGCAGACCTCCCAACTCTTCCTGGACTACTGCAAGATCAACAACGCACTGAGCGGCTGCCTGCTGCACTTCCTAGAAGCATTGTTCAAAGACCGCGGTATCTGAACTGCTTTCCTAAATCTGTTCCTGCGTTCCCTGCATTTGCACGAGCTTTTCTTCAATCGAGGCGGTAACGACGAACGTGTCATCAATCCATGGTTGTACACGCGCCTTTAAAATGACTTCCTTATGTCATGCAATGTTTACCTATTCCTTGAGCGCTTTTGCCTGCTGCATCTGCGCGAGCCTCTGTGTAAGGGCCACCATCTACGCGGTCCCTTTTACTTCGTCGTACTTCTGCTGCAGCTCATGCGCCTCTGTTTCTAAGCGTTGTATGTTCGGGTCCTCCTATAGAGTGGTGAGGACCTCGAACGACTCTTCAAATAGCTTAGTACAGTCCTTCACTGCACTGTTGATCTTCGCTATTCCTGCTATAATGGCGCTGGCATGCTGTTCCTTCACCTCTAGCGGAGTTGAAGGTTGCGCCTTCAATTGGAGCTCGACTATCTGAAGGTTCAACTCCAGCTGAACCTTGGCCATCTCTTCCTTCGCCTCGCGCACCCCTGCTGCAAGTTTCTGCATGCGTGTCTCCATGGGGCCTTCTGCTAGGATGGCCAACTCTGGGACCATCTGGCAGGCGTCCTCGACCACCTGCACAATTTGTCTGTTCTGCGCCAGTACCTCATTGCGCTGCAAGCTCAACTGTTCCATGTTGATTCATTGTTCGCTCATGACTTGGAGTGCGCGACCCTCCTTGGCTCGCAGTTTTGTAGTCACTCGTCCTACAGAACATAGAGCGTCTCCCAAGGGAGCGCAACCATATTTATTCCAACTCCCTTCAGCACACTGACCATAGGCCTGTCGGCCTCATTTTCTGTAACCAGTGCTCCTTCTAGCAGCACTATAGTGTTGGTCATGTGGGCACACAACATTTTCTTAGCCGTGGTCGTACCTAATGCGAGGTTGGTTGACAGAGTATCAGCCTATGGAGTGCGCACCAACAACTCTTGTATCAGTGCCCGGAGGCCCTCCCAACACCATCTGGTTTTCCTCCGTGAACTGCGGGAGGGCCTCTGCAGTGACGTCGCGCACCGTCTCCCCAATGTCATGGAGATCCCCCTCAGTGAGGGTGATCGGGTTGAAAGAAGTCTTTGAGGCCTTCGACTTCTTCCGTGGCCCCACCTGCTCTCTCGGGCGCTGTCGCTTTAGTTGTGTGGATGCTATCTGCGGGTTCGCACCACCTTCCTCTGTTTCTGTCTCCTATTCAGGCGAAGGCGACTTTTCTCCCTCGCGCTCCTTCTCAGCTGCCTTCATAGCGTCCCGCGCCTCCTGCGCCTTGGCTGCTGCTGCTTCGTTCCTTCTCTTCTCTACCAACTGCGCCATCTGCAATTTTGCCTCCTCCTTCTTCCTTTTTGCAGCAGACTTCTCTGCTTCCACCGCGGAGCTGGCGGGAGCGTGCCACTCTGGCGGCCACGAATCAAGGATGAAAAATATGACATCATCTGTCACCAGATAAGGTAGCTCATTCCATGACTTCGCGGGGTACTTCCTCGCCCTGATGTACACGTGATGAAAGTCTGCCTTGAACTCCACGAAGCTCTGCAGACTGTTATAGACAGTAGGCGATAACTACGGCTTGCAGTTAATCCCCATTCTGATGTTCATCTCCATGAACACCCAAAATATTTTGCTATCTCTGATCCTCTGCGCATCTTTAGTTTCCCACAGCGAAGCGTACTTCGTTGCCTTCGGAAGATCCTGCGCAATTGTTGGGAATTCACTGTCCTCGGGCAATTCCCAAGCCACCAGCACTATGGACAGCATAATCCATGCATAGTGGAAAGTCTTCCCCTGCTCCTACGCCTCGTGGAAGTTTTCCAGGAACTCTCTGCACAAGTAATTCGTCTAGTTAAACTGGACCCCCTCTGCGCATTGCGCGGCAAGTGCAACCATCGGCGCGGGCACCTCATCCGCGCTACACTTTCTCATAAGTTTCCTGGAAAATATCTACATCGCGACTTTGACTGCAAAGTTATTTATATTGGAGATCGCGTACCCTCTCTTTTTCTTCTCCAACTTGAACTTCTTCATGGCCTCTGCGATGGCCAAATCATCACTTTTACCCTCGGATATGTTCGCTGGATCCTCCCCTTTGTAAGGGAGCCAGGTAATGCTGTGAATTAGATGATCTGTGATGTGGATGGGCTCCTCCAGCCACAAACACCCATCATGCACCAGGCAAAGCAGCTGCCTGATGACAAAAGTAGTCACTGGGGCGCGATGGTAATGCGTCACCCACAACAGATTTAACAATCCTGCTTTCTCTACTCCTCATAACCATTTCTGCAGTTCCAACTCTATGACTCCTGCCGGTGTGTTTTTCTTCTAGCGCATTAGCTGCGCGGTTGCCAAATGTGGGAATTTCTCGTGGTTCGCGAGATCCCAATCTCCAAATTTTAGAACCGTCACCCGTCCTAAGTGCGCTCCGTAAAAAATGATGTCATCGGGGAGTAGCAGAGTCTAGAGAGAGCTCTTGCTCTCATCTAGGTCCTTGGGCACCCTTGCTTTCCCCTTCTGCAGAGGAACATATGCGGGTAGCTGGGTTAGAGGGTCTGCACCCTGGGTTTCTTCCTCCATTTCTTTGTCCTCCTCCTCTACCAGGATTTCTTCAAAGTCTTCTTCCTCCTCATTGACTTCCAAATTGATCGCCTTCCCCTTTTCTTCCATGGTGAGCCTCGTCCTTAATGGATTCCTGGGGGACACGTGCACCGGTACCATAGGTTGCTTATCTTTCTTGGGTCTGATTTAGGGATTTCTGCGACTATTCCGATGCTTTCTAGGGCTTCTCCTACTGTTATGGCCTGCATGACCTCCTCAACGGTCATGTCTCCAATATCCATGACTTTCTCTGGCGCGACCATACTGCTATTCTACAATTCTCTTAATGGCTCAAGTAAGTGCTCAAACAATGCCTTCGACTTTAAAAGATCGAACAAATCAGGGTTCATGAATCTCTAGGAGCGCAATAGCTCAATTCTCAAATTGCCAAGTGTTGTTTACTGGGTATCCCTTTGCACTTTATAACACCTTTTGAATTTGAATTTGATCTTTCCCCCCACTTTCGGTCCATTAATGCTCCCTTGGTTGCAGATTTTCTCAAATCTAGCCCATAAAGTTCGCCTTAAATGCCTGCTGCTCGCTTCATTTGATTTCAAACCAAGCATCACATCATGAATAGTGATTGTAACGGTCACTTTCTAGCCAACCCGTGCGGCAGCACAGCTACCCTCGCGTTGTTGCGGACCTTGTGATACTTCCCTATTGCGCACAGTCCGAACATCTCGCATCTCCCAGGTAGAGTAGTTTATAGTCCTGCACCTCCTTTCAGTTGCCTGGAGCGTTAACAGTATACTTCTTGCGGCTAGTCAGATGGCTGGGCCACCTGTATATGGCTTCAAACAACTACCATCTACTTTCCCTGGGAAAAGTTTGCCATTTATTTTTCCAATTGCACTACACCACCATCTGTGATCTCCTTAATAACATACGGTCCCATCCAATGCATTTGGAGCTTCCTCGGGAATTTATTAAACTTACTATCGTATAACAACACCAAATCATTCACCTTAAAGGTGCGCAACTTGATATGTCGATCGTGCCAGGTCTTTTCCCGCTGCTTCTGTACTTGCTGGTGAAATCCATCCAAAAACCATTCTTCTTCTAGTTCCTCAAGCTGCGCGAGCCTCTCCTCCAGGGCTCTGCGGTCCGTCATACCTGTGAGTGCTGCTATGCACAGACTAGGCACAATGTATTCCATCGGCATTACAGCTTCTACTCCATAGACAAGCCTAAAAGGTGTCTGTCCCATCAGTTTCTTGCACATTGTCTTATAAGCCCATAATACTGTAGGTATTCGCAGGTCCCAATCAGTTCACTGCGCATTACATACCTTCGTCAGCACGTTGCACACCTTACTAGATGCTTCCACGTGGATAACCTTCTGCGCGATTTTCCTTCCTACGTATTGTCTTTCCAACATTAAGAGCCATTTGCACATTTGTCCTCCCAACACATACTTATTGACCATACCTTTCAGTGTGAAGTTCATGTGCATCCGCACAAGTTGTTTTTCATATGCTTGCATCCACCCGACCAGATTTGCGCGCAGATCATTTCGTCCATTGTATTTGTATGTCAATCGCACCCTAGGCTTCCCAAATCATGTGCGCATCATCCTTCCACATTCACGCTAATCGTCAAATCTCCCTTTGTGCGTACCCCACCACCTCGCGGGCGTAGCGTGTAGTACCCAATCCAAGGCTTGGAAGCGTTGCTTTTCTGGCACCTCCTTTTCAAATTTATTCAAGAAGGTATATACCTCACTTAGGCCATCACAAATAGGCACGTCCATTACTTCTGTCGATACACAATGCAGTGACTTTGTCATCATATTACAATTCAGTGTAGTTACCTCATGTAACCAATTCTACCATCGCTCCGTTTCCTCATCCGAATCCGAGGTATAGGAGCTTTCGCGCTCCCATGCAATCCGCCCATCTGTGGTGGGATTCACCTAGTCCTGGTTTTGCGCTATTATCTTATAGATGCAGTCCAAATCATCATCACTTTCATAGTCGCGCACCGGATCTGTATACTGAAATCCTTCAGCAAGGTCCAAGGGTATAACTATGCATAGAGACTTCTTTTGAAAAATCATCTTGCACTTCTTCAGATTAATCACCCCATTCATGTCAGTGGCCCAATAAATTCCTAAGAGCACGGGATAGGGATTGCTGTCATCAACAATCTCTATCACTTCAAAGTCTGCTAGCGCGCTCGCTCCCTCAATATCCACAGTGATTCCCTGCAATCGCCCCATGGGTATTATCTTTTGCTGGTTCACCATTTGCAGCTTAATAGGAGACCATTTTAGCGTAGGTCTCCCCATTCGCTCCCATGTCTGCTTCGGCAGTTCATTCGCATCTGATCCTAAATCCAGAATTACTTGGTCTATTTCATATTCTCCAATCTGCACTGTTAACCTCATTTCTCTTCTCGTCCTCGTCTTATGCTTTCCAATCTTCTAGACTACGCACGGTTCTCCTGGCGATGTCCGAGCGCATCTGTTAATGAGTTCCAGTAGTCATTTTACAACTTTATTGTCGCGCTGTAACTTCATGCATGTTTCCAGGAACGTTGTGAGCATAGATGGGTCCATCTCTGACTTCGGTCTATCTTTGCTTCTTGAAGTGGAGGCATCAATGAAGCTCTTCTTAGCTTCCATGAAGGTTTCCTGAGAGCGCTCCAAATCAAACTTCGCTTATTTTGCCGGAGATTTGCGAACCCAAGTACTATCTTCTGGTTGTTTGCTTTTTTCATCTCCCGTCATGATTCCACTTCGGAGCACAATGTTCACATTTGGATCTTCCTCGCACGGCTTAGACCTCATCATCTGCAGGTTCTAAGTCGGGGGAGGTGGTAGTGCTCCTTTGTCGCATATCCTAGCTATCAGCGTAGGACAATCTTCCGTCTCATGATCAAACAAGGTGCAATATAAACACAATGGCCGCGTTGGAGTCGTACAATCGCGAGCATAATGTCCCACTCAGCAATTGTAGCATATCAACTGACCGCGACCTCTTCCGGGTCCTCCTCCGCCTTGGCCTCGTCCGCGCCCCTGGAATCCTGTTCACGCAACTCCTGCATTTTGTTCTAGAGGGCCGCGATTCGACCTGAACTCTGTAGGTGGTAGTTCTATCTATCCTCAAGTCATAGCTTCTACAAGTGCGTTCATCGTGTCCCATTGACCTACAAAAGTTACAGAACAATTTTTGCGAATTTTGTGTATACTTTTGTAACAAATGGCAGTTGTCCGTAGCATGTTTTCCACCTATTTGACAAATCGCGCACCACAAAGCAGGCACCGCGCTAGGTCCTGCTTGTGCTTCCGGCCTTAATGACATCGATCCTCCTCCCACGAGGTAATTTGCGAACACCGGGTAGTGGTCCTTGTCATGACCCTGACCCTTGCATTTTACGCACCACACCGCTTCGCGCACTTCTGGTCGAGCTATCCTGTCCTGTTTCAGACTCTGCATCTGTAGGGATAAATTCTTCCGCTGCACGTCGATTTGCTGAACTCCTAAGTTAGGATCCTGCATTAGGGTCTCATGCAACCTCATCACGATCTCTAAGGCCTCTTCCTGAGTCGTTAACTTTTGCTGCAATAACGCCCTCCATAAATGTGGCATTAGTGATGCTACAAATCATTTGCGATGTTGTCCATCCCTTAGATTCATATTAGCTTCGGGAATCGTACACTTCAACCTCTGACCCAATTCCCAAGGAATCTCGCTTGGTAGCATCGTGATCTCTTTGAATCCAATGATCGACTGTGCTTCAGACTTCGTCCCGCTAAACTCTCTATTTAGCACTGCTTGAATATCCGAGATTCTTGCCTTTGGATTATCATTGAGTGCTTAATATACCAGGTCAGCGCGTGGTCCTGCGGGGTGCTAACCAGTGTCACTTTCCTTATATTGTCATCTATAACTCCTTACACTTCCCATACCGTTATTACAACGAACCAAAACTGGTCCGAATCCTCGTTTCTCAATCCATTGAACACGGGCAACTTTATCGTGCTTGCCATATTGACTCGCGGTGGTGGCGGAGGTGGTACGGGTGAAGATGGAGGTGAAGGTGGTGAAGCTGGTGGCAGTGTGGATGGGGGTGGTATTCGCGAAATTCATTGTCTTATCAAATGGATCACACTTTGGAGAGAGACCTTTGCGAGCTCTTCCTCGTCCCCTTGTGGAGGTGAAATCAAGGGGCTGTTTTTTGGTCCCTTATTTCCTTCGTTCCTGTAAGTTTTCCCACTTCGCGTAGCTCTGAAAATCAAGGTAATTGCATAACCCTTTTTTCGTACAATAGCATTTTAACCCAAGTATTCAAAGAATTTATGTACTTACCTTGCGGTCCTTTGAGAAAGTGTCGCTCTACCTTGCTATAGCTGACTGAGATGTCTACTGCGAACTCAGTAATGAATCCTCCTATAATTCAATTGAGCCAATGATCATTGACGCATGTGATTTAATCCTTAGAAACTTCCAATATTTGCACTAACTCTGGGGTCCACACAATAGGACCATCGAGCTTCCACCTTCCTTGGTTATCTGCTAGCTTCGGGATCCACTTGTACAACTCAGTAGGGAAAGACACGAAGAAGATTTCGTGGATCTCTGTGTATAGGTAGCAGTCTAACCATTCTTCTTTTGTCAGTCGCGGGTTCCTGCGCTCTTGCGCCGCGAACTCATGAATTCTTCTACCCAACCAGCCTCCAATTTTCTTCTTAGTTGGATTCCAATGATACGACGTCAGACATCTCTATGCAGATTCCGGTTGCAGCAATGAAACCATTTTTTGGCTTGACGGGGCCTGACCCAGGTTCAAAGTTATTTAGCTAAACAAATCCCTACATTACTGGCCTTTTCGGCATTAGCCCGCAAAGCGCGAACTGAAGTCTCACTCGAAGCAGTATGGGGGGATTCTGGAACCAAGTTTCCACACCCTTGAGATGTCTGAGGTGTCGATTTAGTCCAACTGTGCCTACCTTCACGCTGCCCTAACTAGGGGCTGAGGTGATTTCGCGTTGCTATGGCAACGATCTATGCTATTTCCCCAAGTTACACCGCGTATCTTACTTATCCCCTTATAGATGTTGGTCAACTTCGCGTAAACAAATACTTTAACTCACATTCACATAATCTACATAGTTATATATGTTCGCTCATCATATAAACAACATAAATGCAATTTATACCCAATATATTCGATGCAGAAAACAAGAAATAAATACACAGAATTAATGTAAAACTTCTCTTTATTAATGCTTTAACAGTTACAGAATTGACTCACCCTATGCACTCAGCTGTAGGGGTCCTCGTACTCAGCAGCAGGGGTCCGCACACTGAGCTGCAGAATACTAGGCTTCTACGCACTCAGCTGTAGAGCCTTCTCCTACTCTACGACCCAAAGAATCGAATTTACACTTCAGATATGCATCAATTCTTCATCCTGAAATCACTCAATTGATTCCTTTACAACTTAGAGCCTCACTCTATTTATACAATCCCATGGTCCGTAGACCATGGGTAGATCTCTCTAGCCGACATTACATTACAAAATTGAGGGCGGACAACCCTATGACTCATTTACAAGCTACGCGCTCCATGCCCACAAAATGCGGAGTCTTTACATCAAAGATACAATTTATGACCAAAATCTGGGCTCTAAGCCCCAAAACTTTGCCTGGGGTATCCCGCGCCCAACAACCTGTCACATCTATCAAGAGAAGATCATCAACATACATAAGAATGATTACATACTCACTCTTTACAACCTTGATATAGAGATTTGGAACATCAGAACTCTTTGTGAAGCCCAATCTTTGTAGGTATGCATCCATCCTTGCATACCATGCCCTTGGTGCTTGCTTAAGGCCATATAATGCCCTTTTCAACCTGGAAACATAAGTCTATCTATATTTGAATTCAAATCCCAAGGGTTTCTCTATATAGACTTCTTCATCGATCGTGCCATTTAGGAATGCAGTCTTGACATCCATTTGATGATTGTTCCATCCCATCGATGCTGCCAAAGAGACTAGTGAACGTATATTTGTATACCTTATTGTAGGAGGAAATGTCTCTTCATAATCGATGCCTTCTTATTGAGAGAATCCCCTAGCCATAAATCATGCCTTATACTTATCAATACTTCCATCTGCCACATGTTTAATCTTGTAGAACCATTTGGAAGTTACCACAGATTTGTCTTCAAGCGTAGGTACGATCTCCCAAACTCCATTTTTCATTATCGATTAATACTCTTCATTCATGCCATCCTTCCATTCTTGATGTTTGAAAACCTCTTCAAAGGTGGATGGCTATGTTTCTATCAACTTTGTCATGTATGCTGCATATCTAGAGTATCTGTTTGGCTTCAGCGATGGGATCGTGTAGTTCGAGTAGAGGAAGTGAAATCTGAGTTTTGCATTGATATTGAATGCAAAGCAGAGAGGGATGAGGAGCCTTGCATGTTTCAAAAATTTCCTGATCAGAAGTGAAACCAACCATAGGAAAATGAGGACCTGACATAACCATCAGCATAGGCTGAAGTGCCTCGACAGTCTACAGGGTTTTGACTTCGTCAACAAATAGATCATCGTAGACCAATGTCTTAGATAGATTAACAATGATTGAATCAACATCGTGATTAGATGAGGAAGTAGAGAGATCACGACAACCAAGATCAGAAAATTCAGGATGTTTTTCGGCATCCTCATGATTTGATGAATCAGGCCAAGGGGTATATGAGAAGCAAGGATGTTCACCCTCTGTGTTTTCAGAAATGGCAGATGACAGATTGGATGGATTTTCGGAGGAAGATGTGTACTATTCGCAATGTAATGAAACACTGACATCCGACGTGTCCTGTGAACGATTGGAAGTAGAAACATCCAAAAATGAGTTTTCATAAAGGAAATAAGCAGTGGCAGAATCACAAGGGATGTCAGGATAGAGCAGGTGAGGCACGGATGGAAGGGAGTCATCCTTCATTGTGGGTTCTTCTTTAGATTCCTGCACACACTCATCATGAATGATGGCGCAGGTTGGTTGCATAACACCAAATCCTTCGAAAAATTGATCCTCGTTCATAGCAGATGAGGAGTCCGGAATGGAAGAACATAAGATAGTACAATCCGGAGGATCAACAGAACGCGGGGACGGAGGTTGAGGGAATGAATCCACATGATGACAAAAAATCTTGCAAGCCAAATCTGTGGAGATATCAAGAGCAGGTGGGGTGGGAAGATGTGAAAATTCAATAGATGTGTGTGCATAATCTCCCACATCACTCTGCAGTGGTGGAGCTATTTGATGAGGTGAAGGCGGACAGTCACTTGTGACAACAACGATTCTTGTCTATTATTGTGCAGCTCCATAACCGAGGTGTGTTGAGCAGGATCGGAATGATTTCAATAATTGCAGATTTTCAGATATGTAAAGAAGATACTCAAATATTCCATTGAGAAATTCCCAATCAATTTCATCTTTGGGAAATCGGTATGCAAGATTACAAAAGCGTGTGTGAAATTTTTCAACAGATCGATCAGGTGCTTTTCATAATTTCTTTATCGAGTGCTTTACGGTTAAAGTGATTGAAAGCATGGTCTATCTCTGCGACCATATGAGCAAGAGAATGAATATATTTTTTAGGCAGCGTGGCACACCAGTGCAATGGATGCCCTCGAAGCGTGTAGATGAACAACACGCAGGTAATGTATTCTTCAAAGATTCCATGTCTTTCGCATGAGCCTACAGTGCTGACCGCGTGCCTAACCAAGGCTACATAGCATCCACCATCATATGTTTTATGTGATAAGTTATTCGAGAGATCTTACGAGATTTTGAAGTCATTTTCATAAGACATGCACTTCGGAAGAGAAAAAATATAGTTGTTCATGATGGATATGTAGAGATTCAAAGCAGATGTGAGGACTCAACTTGTCATCTGGCCCTCCTTCTAGTGCCAAAATGTTGACGGTGTTGGACCTGCCAACATGTCAAGGGATCTCCGTGGTAAGAATTCCCAACATTGGGTCGTACAATATAGCCTTGACCACAGTTGCGCATAGAGGCAAGTAAGATGTCCATGTTGGTAGCAAGGGTGTGACATATGAAGCAATTCAAGGAAGGTGCATGGACGATTCTAACACATGGAGGGTGATGTGAGTGCGCACCTTGGAAACTTGTGAAATCATGGAGTTAAGAAGGGAACACACGAGCAAAGATGCATTAAAAACTGGAAGGAAAGTAAGCTAGCAATCCAAAGTGATGGTTAAACCAACAACACATTGCAGTAAGATTCATACATGAATATACAAAAAATCCATACGTGCATGCGTAAGCAAATAAATACATATATCATTTAGAGTAAACAAGATAGATGAAATAAAATACGACATATGCATGAAACATGTTGGCTTTGTTATATTAAGAAGTGAAAGTTCCAATCATACAATACAACCATGACCAACCACTAGTTCCGACAGTGGAACGTTACAGTCACTGCCACCTGCTCCTCCAAAGAGATATACTAGCTCTGCACAATGGAGAAGCCAAGTCTCATTACAATACTCTCCAAGCTTTCTCTAAGATACTCCTATCGGAAGCTTCACTGACAAAAAGCCCTTACAATGAGTTATCAAGTTCTATTTATAGCAAAGGGTGGGGTGACCCTTGACATTCCCCTTTGTGACTCTTCATCTACCCTATTGACTCTTCACCTACTACATGAATGTTACATCCAACTATCGACACTTGGACTTTCATTGTACATGACGTTACATTAGAATGCACATGTACCCATGTGGGATGGCATAGGCTTTAGCAAGCCATGCAAGAAATCACTAAGACTCAAACATATGTGGGATGACCAACTCTTCGACATCCTCATGGTGGTTGATCGTGGCGGACTGATGCCAAGCTTGGTGGTTCGTGGTGGTTTCCAAGTGCTCAATGTTGACACCTTGTTGAAAGTGAACTCTTGCCTCCGTTGCATCCGGGTACACTGATATGGCTCTCTGTTGGGTCCCTATAATACTAGTAATTACCCCATTACTATTGTAGTTATACCCCCTATTTATATTGTTGTGCCCCTATTACCCCCATATTTTTATTTCTGTGCCCCTTAGAATCCCTCTATTGTTATTTTTGTGGCTTTATATTATTATTGTTAGGTCGACTGGATTATATTGTGACTCCTTAGACTCCTATATATAGAAAGGAGGTTTTGTCATTTGTATCATCGAAGAATTGTTCATTTATGTAATGTAAAGGAGGTTGCCCCCTCGAAGAGGCTGAATTCTAAGGCGTGGATCTCTTTTTTCTATCTTTTTGTGAGCTGGTTTCATAACATTTGGTATCAGAGCTTTGGATTCTAGGGTTTCGCTGCTCCAAACAGGTCATCGTGGCATTTTCGCTATAACTTTTTTTCTGTGACGTTTCAGAAGTCGCAAAAAAAACCCATTTGAGAAGAAATTGCGCTGAACCTGGGTCCGAATTTCAGAGCTTTTCGCGCGATATTTGCGGAGATATGATCTGAGGAAGTTGGTCTTTTTGCAGACTCCTGAATTACATTCAAAACAGGTGACCTGGGGAAAATCGTCATAACTTTCTCTCTGAGGATCGGATTGAAATTTCGTAAGAAGGTACAGAAAGAGGACGGACTGTAGTTTCTTGTATGTGTGTTTCAGATTCAAAGGTTGAAACAGTGACTCGTGGCACGTCATACAAGTTCGCTCTACTGAACCAGTCTAAAAGCAAGTCACTGTGGGAGATTTCACATAACTCTTCCTTGGAGAATCCAATTTGGCTCAGACTTGTGGCATTGGAAAGAGGACGCAGAAGGCTACTACAGGTAGCAATTTCAGAATTGGATGATCCGAAATTACAGAGATACATCAGATTCAATATCAGGCTTCTATAAAGTGAAAAAAGGTGTGTAGTTTTTTTTTTTTAATTTTTGTGTAAGCTTGGTTTAACGGAATTCAAAGGGCATAGTAAAGCATTATTATCGGTAACTGATGCCCCAAGGAAAGAAAATGCAAACACCTAGTAAGGAACCTGAAAGCTCTAGCATGACTCATGAAGAAGAGGAAGAAATGCTACATGATATATCAAAATTACAAGAACAAGTGCAACAAATGTCACGCTCACAAAAGCTAACAGAAGCTAAGATAAGTGGCGTGGAATCTAAGGTAAATGGCGTGGAATCTAAGATAAAGGGAATGGAAGCTAAGATGGAGGATTCGATGGCAAATTTGAAGATAGATTTGAATACAAACATGGAAGAATTGAAGAAGTTGCTACAAGAAAGGGTCACTAATGGTGAAAAGGTAGTAAAGGAAACTCATGATGAGAACAAAAGAAATGTTAATCATGATTCCATAGACTCTAATGTTGGATCGAAGACTCACCATGTTCCAAAAATCGATATGAGGAAGTTTGATGGCAAGGATCCCGCCACATGGATATTACAGATGGAGCAATTCTTCGATCTCAATAATGTGCAAAACACACAAAAGGTACGTATGGCAACTTTATATTTGGAACCAAATCAGTTTGTATGGTATCAATGGCTTTGTTCTCGTAAACAATTTATCACTTGGGCAATTTTTACGGAAGAATTGATAGCACATTATGAGGATACAAAAAGCAACACTTTTTTTAGCCAATTGATAAGTCTCAAACAAAAGGGTTCAATAATGGAGCACATTGAGGAGTTCCAAAAATTGAACATAAGGGTAAAAGATATTCCAGAGGAGCATAGGATTGATGTGTTCATAGGGTCTTTAAAGGATAATATCCAACATGATGTGCGCCTTTGGGAACCTGATTCATTAGAGAAGGCATTCAGGTTAGCAAGAAAAATGGAAAGCAAAATTATGGCAACTAGGAAGCATACCATTCACAACTATAAAGACGGAAGTGTTGTTGCCCATAGTCTTCCACAACCTACAAGGTTGACACCACAACAATTGGAAGAAAAAAGAGCAAAAGGGCTTTGTTACAATTGTGATAGCAAATACACAAAAGGTCATAAGTGTGCTGAGAAGAAATTATTCTACATAGATTGTGAAGAGGAAGAAGAAAAGGAGCAAGAAAGGTCAAAAGAAGAGGATATATTCCAGGAACAAAGCCTAGATGAAGAACAAATAAATCCGACCATATCTTGTAATGCATTGGCGGGAATTACCACTCCTCAAACCATCAAGATAGAAGGACAAATCAAGAAGAAAAAGGTAATAGTGTTGATTGATTCAGGAAGCACCCACAATTTTATTCATTGTAGGGTAGCAAAAGAATTGAATTGCTTCCTATATCCAGCACCAGAGTGTCAAGTGATGATTGCAAATGGAGGAACAATAAATTGTTCTGGAAAGTGCCATAATATCAAGCTATCCATGGGAGAATATGTATTGACTAGCCCAATGCTTTCCATTCCAATGGGAGGTGCTGATGTTGTACTAGGAGTCCAATGGCTACAATCCTTGGGTACAATAGCTTTTAATTTTCAAGAACTTTTCATGAAATTTTCTGTGGAAGGAAAGGAAGTTGAATTAAGGGGTATTGCAGGGAAACCAGGAAAGATAATCAGCTCTAATGGTATGACAAAGCTTCTAAAAAAGGAGCAAAGAGGTGTAATTGCACAATTATGTTCGCTAGATGTTTCCACATTGGAATCATCTATTTCTCCAGATCTCCAAAAAGTCCTGGACAATCATTCCAAGGTATTTGAGACTCCCAAAGGTCTCCCACCTATGCGTGATCATGATC
This sequence comes from Pinus tabuliformis, assembly GCA_031772625.1. Classification (NCBI taxonomy): domain Eukaryota; kingdom Viridiplantae; phylum Streptophyta; class Pinopsida; order Pinales; family Pinaceae; genus Pinus; species Pinus tabuliformis. The sequence continues at coordinate 1,217,899,557 of CM062818.1, forward strand.
ATGCTATTCATCTGATTCCAGGAAGTGTTCCTCCAAACATCAGGCCGTACAGATATCCCTATGTCCAAAAAAGTGAAATTGAACGTATGGTTGCAGAAATGCTAGAGGCTGGTATAATTCAACCGAGTCAAAGTTCTTTCTCAGCTCCAGTAGTATTGGTGCACAAGAAGGATGGATCATGGCGCATGTGTCCAGATTATAGGGAGCTCAACAAGCTCACTATTAAAGATAAGTTCCCCATTCCTGTTATTGATGAATTACTGGATGAATTGCATGGATCAATTTACTTCACCAAGTTGGATCTTCGTTCGGGATATCATCAAATCAGAATGAAGATTGAAGACATTCCGAAAACAGCATTTAGAACTCATGAGGGTCATTATGAATTTTTGGTCATGCCTTTTGGCCTTACCAATGCACCTTCAACATTTCAAGGTTTGATGAATTCAATTTTCAAACCATTCCTTAGAAAATTTGTGTTAGTATTTTTTGATGATATACTAATCTACAGCAAGTCTTGGAAGGATCATGTTGAACATGTTGACAGGGTGCTACAACTATTGGAGGAGAAACAATTATATGCAAAAAGATCCAAATGTTTCTTTGGAGTCCAGGAGGTGGAATATTTGGGTCATATTGTATCTCATGAAGGAGTTAAGGTAGACCCTAGCAAAATTAAAGCCATTAAGGAATGGAAAATCCCCACATCCATAAAGCATCTGCGAGGATTTCTTGGGTTGACAGGGTATTATCGCAAGTTTGTTAAGAATTATGGGAGAATAGCAGCACCTCTAACAACATTATTGAAGAAAGATTCATTTTCATGGACTTCGGAAGCAACAAAGGCCTTTGAACATCTTAAAGAGGCAATGTGCCAAGCACCGGTCTTAGCTACACCGGACTTCACAAAAACCTTTATTGTGGAATGTGATGCTTCAGGAAATGGAATTGGTGCTGTTCTAATGCAAGATGAAAGACCCATTGCTTTTGAAAGTCGTCCAATCAAGGGAAAGTTTTTAAGCAAAGCTATTTATGAGAAGGAAATGTTGGCAATACTCCATGCACTTAAGAAATGGCGACCCTACCTAATGGGAAGACACTTCAAGGTAAAAACGGATCATGATAGCCTTAAATACTTTTTAGAACAAAGATTATCCTCTGAAGAGCAACAAAAGTGGGTCACAAAGATGTTGGGTTATGACTTTGAAATCATCTACAAAAAAGGGAAGCAAAATGTGGTGGCAGATGCACTCTCAAGAAAGGATGAGGATGTGGAAGCATTGTTGTGTGCCATTTCTATTATCCAACCAGATTGGATAAACGAAGCAAGGGAGGAATGGAAGAATGACGAAGAAGTGTGGGCACTTATTCGAAAGCTACAACAAGATTCCAGTACTTCTGATACATTTAGCTGGCAAAATGATTCGTTATGGTACAAAGATCGCTTATACCTCTGTAAGAATTCCCAGCTAAAACAAAAGATTCTTATGGAATTGCACACTTCTCCCTTAGGAGGGCACTCAGGATTTTTAAAAACTTACCACAGGGTTAAGAAGGAATTTTTTTGGGATGGCCTTAAATCAGATATTCAAAAGTTTGTGGCGGAATGTTTGGTTTGCCAGCAAAATAAAGTTGAAACAATTAAGACACCGGGTCTATTACAACCTTTATCCATTCCAAGCCAACGTTGGGAGGAGGTTTCAATGGATTTTATCACAGGTTTACCCAAGTCTGAGGGAAAGAGTGTCATCATGGTGGTAGTTGACAGACTTACCAAGTATGCACACTTTTGTGCATTATCACATCCATTTAAAGCCAGTACAGTTTCTACTGCATTTATGGAAACAGTTCAAAAGCTACATGGAAACCCAAAGATTATTGTAAGTGACAGAGATCCCATTTTCACTGGAAATTTTTGGACAGAATTATTTTCTTGTCTTGGTACTCAGTTAGCTCATAGCTCATCTTATCATCCTCAATCTGATGGGCAAACTGAGATAGTAAACAAATGTTTGGAAGGATATCTTCGTTGCTTTGTATCTGATAAACAGACACAATGGGTCAAATGGTTGCCTCTGGCTGAATGGTGGTATAACACTTCCTTCCATACAACAACAAAAATGACCCCATTTATGGCACTTTATGGGTATCAACCACCATCCATCACATCATATTTAAGAGAAAATTCTAAGGTTCAGGCAGTGGAACATCACATCGAACATCAACAACAAGTCCTCCAACTCTTAAAGGATAACCTCGTGTTGGCACAAAATAGAATGAAACAACAGGCAGATCAACATCGCAGTGAAAGAAGTTTTGATGTAGGTGATTGGGTATTCCTACGGCTACAACCATATAAGCAAATGTCCCTAAAGCAAGCTAAGAAGGATAATAAATTATCACCAAAGTATTATGGTCCGTACAAGGTGTTGGAAAAGATTGGTACTATGGCATACAAATTGGAGCTTCCTGCAGCTTCTCGATTGCACCCAGTTTTCCATGTTTCATGTTTAAAGAAGGTTATAGGTGACAAGCTCCCAATTCAAACAATATTGCCAGAACTTGACGAGGAAGGAAAAATTATATTGGAACCGGAAGCAGTCACAGAAACAAGAACTCGACAGCTACGAAATCGATCAATTTCAGAGTATCTTATCAAGTGGAAGAACTTATCCGCTGAAGATTCCACATGGGAGGATGAAATTTTATGCAGAAGTATCCAGAACTACTCAAGCATTGAGGACAACACTTTTTTGAAGGAGAGGGGCATGTTGGGTCCCTATAATACTAGTGATTACCCCATTACTATTGTAGTTATACCCCTTATTTATATTGTTGTGCCCCTATTACCCCCATATTGTTATTTCTGTGCCCCTTAGAATCCCTCTATTGTTATTTTTGTGGCTTTATATTATTATTGTTAGGTCGGCTGGATTATATTGTGACTCCTTAGACTCCTATATATAGAAAGGAGGTTTTGTCATTTGTATCATCGAAGAATTGTTCATTTATGTAATGTAAAGGAGGTTGCCCCCTCGAAGAGGCTGAATTCTAAGGCGTGGATCTCTCTTTTCTATCTTTTTGTGAGCTGGTTTCATAACACTCTCCTGTCCAACTTGCCTGATAGCATGTGCATGGCCATCCTGGGTGTGGCTGTAACGGCAACTACTGATGCATAGTGTTTGTGAAGATCTCCAAGCATGTGTTGGTGGCCATGTGCATCAACTTGTCGGAATACATATTCAGCGCTAGTCGAACTTGGTTCTTATCTTCGCCTCGATGAGTGTGCCAAAAGGGTGGGATCGCATGCGTGTGCACAATGACATGCATGCTTCTGAATTCCCTTGCATGCAATCAATAGCACTGCTCACCTTGTCTGCTTCGTGCTAGCTGCTAGGATGGATCTATAACTTGTACAAGTGCAGTTTCATTCATATGTACATGTTGTGCCCCATGCTGTAACTCATTCTCTCGTTTGTAAAGCTCATGTTTTTCCTTGAGTTGTTGCTTCAGCACATGCAACTCCTTCTTTGTTTTTCTCTCTTCCTTCGCACGATTTTCGTGTCACGTCGTCACCTCATAGCCTCAATCTCCAAGGCTTCTTTCATCATGAGTGGATCTTCTTTGAACTTACAGCTTTTCTCCGCCTCTATGCTGTCAACAACCTTCCTCTTGAATTCATCGCGTGTAGGTTTCATGCATTCTGTTACTGCTGATGGTGCTGCGCATTTTGATGTTGTTCCCATTCATCTTGATATCCTTGTCTATGAACAGCTTGTTGTCTTCATGGATAGGCAAGTTCATAGACACTTGATCGAACGCATCCCCAGTTGTGCTCTTAACGGTGTTTTTGACTCTGCTCTCCTAGAAGCCATTATACCTGTGCTTCCAAGAGGCAGACGACACCTGTGATACCTACAGACATAGCAACACTCATGGCAAGCAATTTGTTAATTGAAAACCAAAACAAACTTGAGGATTGACATGCAACATACCTGTGTGACTTTCCGTGAAGATTGTGCAATTTTCACCGAGAAGCTGGGAGATTGACTGCCATGACTGCGGATGACAGAGTTTAGGATGTCAGGAGGTTGACTGACTAATGGAACTGCACAATGGATAGTTCAGCCTGGCCTGCTGAGGACTAAAACTATGCAATGCGCAATTTCAATCAGCAGTGACATGCAACCAGCAAACTGCATTGCACAATTTTTAGGGCCAGTAGGACACTGCCTCCAAGAATTGTGAAATGCAAGCCTGGAGGTCAGTGTTGCGCCAAACTTGCATAATTTCTGGAGGGAAGGTAGAGCCTTCGCTTCTGGAAATGTGCAGTGCTAGCTGGGTAAGGTACAGTCTGGGCCAAGGCATCCCATATCGGCTGACGGGTGACTGAAAAACATGAGAAGTCTGAATGCATGATGAGATGAGTGCAAACAAGAGTGAATGATTAGCATGCAAACAACAAATGTAGGATTATGAAAATGGGATGCATGCATGTGTGTGAAGCGGGTCGCTGCGACGACGACTATTAGTGCAAAAATAGTGGCATGCATGCGACAACAGTGAGATGTGAAAGAAAATGAAACGACGCGTGTACAAGCTAACATGCATGCAAACGACAACAAGCATTCACATAAATCAAGCAGACATCAGTCACACAAGCTGAAACACAAAAAGCGATAGAACGCAGTGCAAGACATGCGAAGCGGGCTTACCCCGAAATAGTTGAGTTGAATGTGCCGATGACTCCTAGATGCGATGTGGGATGTCAGAGATGCAAGATTGATGTGAGGAATGAGCTCTGTAGCATCCATTTCATAAGTTTTGATAAAATCGAGGTTATGACGCACGTGCCACAAATATAGGAAAAGCGACACTTGGCGGGAGGTTTATGAAATGATCCTTGCATGTAACCTCCAGCTGCTAAAAATAGATCCCTAAATCTAGGGATTCCTTTGCATGTTTCCTTGGGAAAAACGATCCATGCATGCAAATCGGTTTTGCTCGATCCTAGAGGGAACTGGTCAACCTGAAGGCACATGCATCGGTTTGTGAGCCTGAGATGAAAATATGTGTTGTTCCTGGGCTAAGTAGAGCTGGCTGTCCTAGAGGGATTGCACAATTTCTTAGAGGAACAGGTGACTATCTTCTAGGATTGTGCAATTTCTGGGCTGAGCAGCTGTCCTGGGTCAAATTGTGCAATTTTCTCAAGGAAGCCTGGCTGACTGCATTGCGGAATTTCTGAGCCCAGCAGGCTGCCTGACTGATTTGCGCAATTTATTCTAACTGTTGGGCTAGATGTCCCAAAGGGATTGCACAATTTCTAGGAGCATCAGGTGACTGCTGCCCATAATTGTGCAATTTCTGGGTTGATCAGCTGTCCTGGGATGAATTGCGCAATTTTTGAGAGGAAGGTTGTCAGGAAGAATTGCACAATTCTTGAGCTCAGCAGGCTGACGAACTGATTTACGCAATTTCTGGAGGGAAGATTGGTTCCTCTCCAGAATTGCGCAATTTTCTGGGGGAGCTGCTTGGCTAGTACATGGTCTAAGTCTGGAAAAAAAGCCTGTGAGGGGACTAAAGAAAACTAAGATGCACAGGCTGACAAGACACTGAGAAACAGCTAAAGCCTATATGCTTGATGGTGCAAGACATGCTGCTAAGGATGGTCGGTAGGGAGGCTCCAAAACGAAGCTAAGGAAAAATTTTGGAGGGTGGTTGTAGCCGCTACAATTGAGCCTTAGGATGTCAAAGAGTCAATGTCATGTGTACGAGTCTATAAGTCTAAATAGCCCTCCAAGACAAGCACAAGAAATATGTTTGCAATCTAAATGATGAAGAAGGTAGCAATGTCGGCCTCAATATATATTTAAATGACAAGTCGGCTTATTTATGGAGGAAGAACTACTATAAATACCCCGTTGGGGTCACCACACAGAGAAACACAGATTTCAGATTCTTCTCTGAACTTCGGATGGGTGCAGGCGGTACAGGAATCTCAGGTCAAGGGAATAAAACAGTGTCTTGGATCTCTAAAACTTTGGGTAAGTATAGGACCTTGGATACTCTTGGATGGGTATAGGAATCTGAACTTCACATTTCAAGAGGACACATCTCGGATACCCCTACAATTTCGTGTACAAGTTCAATAAGCATATTACAATCTTCTCCTCAGTGGTGACAGTCTAGGATGCAAGGAAAGAACACTGTCACAATATTGTTATAGATGTGATGATGAAGAACTCATTGTTAATCATTGTCTCAGCATGTTTGTTATGAAGAAGGTGAAGATGATACATTGATCACTGTCTCAAAATAATTGTGATCCTACAATATTTCTCTCTCAAAATATTACACATGACCTCGACATAATGATATTGATGCAGACAAGGTCATGATGGAAATCTTAGTGCATCGATGAAAACAGATGATGATACCAGTGAAGAGTGCAACAATGATATCAGTGAAGAGTGCAACAATGATTTAGGTGAAGGAATAGCAATGATGCAATAATGATGCAGTAAATGATGACCTCAATGGTGCAACAATGATGACCTCAACAATGACAAAGAAGAGGATTGGTGTCTTGGTCTTGGTGTAGGTTTTAACCCCATACAGAAATCACCTGCATATGAATTCTAAAACACAAAAAATAAACAATGCGAGAGCATAACACATAAAACACATATAGACAGAGATTTTCCCCTGGATCCCAAAACCGGGACTACCAGATTGATTTTTCATTATGTTCCTTTCAATGCTACAATACATATTTATACATGTCGAAGCATCCAATACCATGGACCGAAAACCATCACGTAAAAACACATGGACTGAAAACCATTGCGTCCAAAACCATGTGCGAAAACCATGCACAAAACCATAGGTAGGTCCGCCCAACCTAATATAGGGTCCAAAAAAAATATTGCACGTGCGCTACCCTAGACCCCATAGAGGGGGGCTACTTGCCCCCATCAAACTCCCTAGACAGGGGGGGATGTCGGCCCCCCACTGCGCAATTGGCGCAACGAAGGGGGGGCTTTGCCCCCCCCTCTAACCCCCTGGTTAACTACGTTGGCTAGTCGTAGAAAGAATATAACATAACCCAACATTCTCCCACTTGTTGTTTTCTTTCCACAGGAGAGCTTAGTCATTTATCCAGCCCTGCAATGTCCATTGTTTCTCTACACCAAGAGAACTTCTCAGAGCTCAACAGATTTTGTCAATGCATCTTCAGTATTCTTCAAAGTGTCCACCTTTACCAGCAACACCTTTTTGTCTTTTATCATATCCCTCACAAAGTGATACTGAACATCAATGTGCTTTGTATTTGAATGATAAGTAGGGTTATTTACCAAGAAAATTGCACTTTGGCTGTCACAGTATATCCTTATAGCTCCCTGTACTAAACCCATGCTTGAACACAATCTATGCAACCAAATTGCTTCCTTTCTTACATGATTGGCTGCCATGTATTCTGCCTTTGTAGTTGATAGTGCCACTATAGATTGTTTCTTACTCATCCAACTGACTGCACCTCCAAATAGGTTAAACACATACCCACTTGTAGATCTTCTCTGATCTAGATCTCCAGCCCAGTCTGCATCAACAAAGCTACGAATATCCAACACTCTGTCCAATCCTGGTCTTCCTTGGTAGCACAAGCCATAATCACTAGTGCCACACAAATACCTGAAAGCCTGCTTCACTGTTGTCCAATTCTCCTTCCCTGGTTTTGACATAAACTTGCTCAATACTCCCACTGCATGTGCAATGTCTAATCTAGTACAAACCATCACATACATCAAGCTACCAACTACACTTGCATATGGAACATGGGACATGTCCTCTTCCTCTTCCGGTGTCGTGGGACACTGTTCAACAGATAACTTTACACCTACATGAATAGGAACATTCACCGGTTTACTATCCTGCATATTAAACCTCTGCAGTATTGTCTCAACATACTTCCTTTGGTTTAACCAGAGCTTCCTCGTTGCCTGGTCTCTTTTAATTTCCATGCCCAAAATATAGTTTGTAGCACCAAGATATTTCATGTCGAATTTGGAGGACAATTGGGTCTTCAAATCCTAGATAATTTTTTTGTCATTTCTAACCAGCAACATATCATCCACATACGAGACCAGATAAATAACATAGTCACCAATTAATTTAAAATACACACAGTGATCTGCTTTGCTTCTGGTGAAGCCAAGTCCTCGTAAAAATGTATCAAATTTCTGATACCACATCCTTGGTGAATGTTTTAATCCATACAGAGACTTCTTTAACTTGCATACCAGTTCTTTCTTATCCTTCACCGCAAAACCTTCAGGTTTCTTCATGCAGATCTCCTCTTCCAAATCCCCGTGAAGAAATGTTGTCTTCACATCCATCTGTTCTACCTCAAAATCAAAAGCAACAACAACATATAAAAGTAATCTAATAGAAGTTACCTTGGTAATAGGAGAAAAAATATCACCAAAATAAATTCCCGGCACCTGGGAATAACCTTTTTCTACCAACCGAGCTTTGTATTTCTCCACCTTTCCTTCTACATTTGTCTTCTTCTTGAACACCCATTTGTTGCCAATGGGTTTCCTTCCAAACGGAAACTCCACCAGATCCCAAACCTCATTTTTGTGCAAAGATGCCATTTCATCAACCATGGCCTCTTTCTAGAGTTTACCATCCTCTGAATCTACTACTTCCTTCACAGTTCTGGGATCTTCATCAATAATAGATAAAGCAAAATTTGAACAGAAAGAAGATGGAATATACCTTTCTCGCTGCCTTCTTTCTCGAACTGATCTTCTCACACCCGGAGTTTGTAGCTCTTCATCTTATGATTCGTCTTCTATTGTAGAGTTTGATTCTTCCTCCTTAAGCTCAAACTCTATCTTCTTAGGTTCCTTTGGTTGGACTTCATGTTTAATAACATCTTTCACCTCTCTAAACACCACATCTCGTCTGTATACAACCTTTCTTGTTACTGGGTTCGAAAGCTTATAACCCTTTAAACCATCCTTATACCCAATAAAGATGCACTTTTCAGATTTACTATCCAACTTGGTTTTTTTCTCCTTTGGAACATGTACATATGCATCACATCTAAATACCCTCAGATGTGAAAGAGAGGGTTTTTTACCAGTTCATACCTCTTGTGGAGTCCTATCCTCCAACACTGATGAAAGTGATATGTTGACCAGGTAACATGCTGTCTCCACTGCCTCTGCCCAGATTTCCTGTCCTAACCCGGCACCGCTGAGCATGCTTCTTGCCCTTTCCATCAACATCTTGTTCATTCTTTCTGCAACTCCATTTTGCTCAGATGTGTATGGAGTAGTCTTTTGTCGTGCTATACCACGCTTCTTATAGAATTCTTCAAATTCCTTACTACAAAACTCTCCATCGTTATCTATCCTCAACATCTTTATCTTCTTCTCTGTCTGGTTTTCCACCAGAGCCTTAAATTCTTTAAACCTATCAAAGACTTTATATTTCTTCTTAAGGAAATATATCCATGTATTCCTTGAGAAATCATCTATAAATGATACATAGTATACAAACTTACCCAATGATGGAACCTTCACAATTCCAAACACATCGTTGTGCACAAGTTCTAATATCTGTTTCACCCTATTACCACTAGAGGGGAAACTCACTCGATTTGGCTTCCTATATACAAAATTTTCACAGAAATCAAAATCCAGAGAGCTATTACTCATGCCTTCTACCATACCTTTACCATGAAGTATTCGAAGGCCCTTCTCTCCAATATGTCCAAGCCTTTGATGCCATAGCATGGTATTCTCTCCAGAGACCATTGGATTTTTTACTCCACTTTCAGGAACCACAGAACCACTCTCTATGGTGAGTGAAGTGAAAGGATGCACCTGAGTCAATCAACCACGCCTCATGATCTACCTGTGTACTTGAAGAAGCCAAGTACACATCCACACCTTCATCTGAGGTGGTTTTTGCCTCTGCAGAAGGAGCATTATCAGATCCCTTTCCTTTGTCAGGAGCTTTAAATTTACAGTCCCTTTTGTAGTGCCCTTCCTTTTCACATTTCCAGCACACCACCTTTACAAGTTTTCCTGGAGATTTAGATCTCCCTCTAGATTTAGATCTCCCACTCGATGACTTATTTTTGTTTCTGTTCTAGGAACGTCCTTGTACAGACAAGGCATCACCATTCTGGCTCTCCATATTTTTCCGTTTCATCTCCTCCATCAGCAAGGATGAGACTGTTTCATCAAACTGCAAGGCAGTTGCATTGCTACCTATTGCAATAACCAGACTATCCCACGAATCTGGTAGAGAACACAACAAACTGATGCACTTATCTTAATCTGAAATTTTAATATCAACATATAGAGACTGACTTACCACAATATTAAATGTGTTCAGATGTTCTGTCACTGAGTCTCCATCTTTCATCCTCAGGTTATACAACTTTTTCCGTAGGAACATTTTATTCACCAGAGACTTAGATTGGTACAAAGTCCCTAACTTGTTCCACAAAGCCTTAGCCGTAGCTTCCCTTGATACATTCAGCAATACTGAATCTGAGACACACAATCGTATTATTCTCTTTGCCTTCCGATCCAACTTCTTCCATTCTTCATCGGACACTCCCGTTGGTTTAGTACCCAGATCTACCGCGATCCATAGAGTTTTATCCACCAACAGATCCTCGATCTTGAGTTTCCACAACTCAAAACTCTGACCATTAAATTTCTTGATCTTTATCTTTCCATTGCTCGCCATCTTCTTTCACCACCAGAATCGATCCCGCAGATATCCCACTAAACAGGGTTTACCATAGGCCCGAGCGAAACCCCTCAGCAAAAAAGGCATCCCCTTGAAGCCAAAACAACTCTGACACCAAATGTAGGTTTTAACCCTGTACAGAGATTATCTGCATATGAATTCTAAAACACAGAAAATAAACAATGCGAGAGCATAACACATAAAACACATATACACAGAGATTTTCCCTAGATCCCAAAAGCGGGACTACCAGATTGATTTTTCATTATGTTCCTTTCAATGTTACAATACATATTTATACATGCCGAAGCATATAATACCATGGACCGAAAACCATTGCGTCCAAAACCATGTACCGAAAACCATTACGTCCAAAACCATGTGTGAAAACCATGCACAAAGCCATAAGCAGGTCTGCTCAACCTAATATAGGGTCCAAAAAAATTTCCCACGGCGCTTCCCCAAACCCCGTAGAGGGGGGCTACCTACCCCCCTCAAACCCCCTAGATGGGGGGGCTAACTCCCCCCTATTTAACTATGTGAACTAGTCGTGGATAGAATATAACACAACCCAACACTTGGAGTGGCTTCATAGGCCAAGGGTCATGGTCCTTGTATTCGTCAATTGGAATCTCTATAAGAAGAATTTTGTGTGGGTTTTCCTCTCCAAGAAGGAGAGGTTTTGGCCCTGGAAGAAATCCAACATCATGTGTTCTTGTCTCTTTGTTTTGGTAGTTATTTGATGAACTAACGAAGATACACTCTAATAATAACAAGTGAAGACTATGCTAAGAAGAAAAGTTAAAACATCTCACAAATAGTTATCAAGCTAAGAAGAATTGCATTAATCCTACTTGCCCTAGATTCTTCAAAATGGTATTAGAGCTAAGGTGTTAAATTCAAAGGAAGGGCAACAAAAGAGACATATAAGGATCAGTCTTCAAGAAGGGCATCAAAGCAAGAGCTTTGTCAAGATTAAAGGATTAGTCTACAACAGTAGTCTACAACAGCAAAGGATTTTGTCTATATAATCAAGGAGACAACCTTTAACAGTCTATACTACCCATAGTCTCGATGCTATGCTATTTATATCTCGATGCCACAATAGGATTAAATAATCTCAGTCAAAGAATGAAGCTTCGATGTTAGATCCAAGTACTCAGAACTTAGTCCAAGAATGAAGTTCATGGCAACAATTTTCACAGTGTTAGTATATGTCATACCACAGTAATCTCAATATAGAATGAAGGTGTTTGTTCATGAGTCTCAATATGATCATCATGGCAAGCAACATCAAGAATCTATGGTTCTACACACTGTTGCATACTACAAGGTTCCATGATCCACTTATGTGGTAACAAGAAAGTTCCATCTTAAGTTCATCAACAATTTGTTAATCACAAGAATCAGATGTATAAGTCTAAGTAACTTGAAGTCAAGAAGGAAATCCTCATACCATTACATCAAGGATCTCATCCGAGGGAAGCATCAATGCATCTGCTTCAACCATCATCAAAGTAATCAAGTGGAAGAGGTCATCTTCACTTTCCAATTACGTATCTTTCATTTTATAATCAAGTTTGGTTAAATGACTTCATGATTGCAAGGAGATCTATAGGTTGGATGGGTCATCAAATGTGCTTGCATGGAACAAGGAGGATTGTCATAATCCTCGCAGATAAGAGAAGTGAAGTAAACATACCAAGGAAAAAGGTCTCCTTTAAATTCATGGGAGGAAACTCTTAAGGTTCTCTCATCCCTATGTAGCAAGTAAGGAGACATCACAAATATGTATATGATAAACTTAGTCTTTGAAGGTGCAATGAAGAATATCACATGAACTCTAATCTACATAAAATTAAAGGGTATCTAAGGATGTGGGATATCTTCATAAGGTCTCATCTACAAGATCTAGGAAGGAAGATAACCATCATTGATCTATAATGCACTAACATATAATCAAGGTAACAAATATCCATGGGATAAGAAGGTTACCTCATTTGACAACTTATGGTCTCTATGTTAAATAGAGAAAGACATGTTGTTGGTAAGAGTATTAAAGGGTAAAGGACTAAATCATGTGTAGGAAGGAAAGGGAAGTTTGGTCCTCAAACAAGGCAGAATATGTATAACTAAAAATTATGGAAGATCATATCACCGAATAGATGGAGGAAGCTGAAGAAAAGGGCCAAGGAAAGAGGGAGTATCATATCTCAACTATGATTGGGATAATATCCCTCACAAAAGGGTCCTACCATAAGCTTTTGTTATGAGATATGACAATGATGATAAGATGCATCCTGGCATCATGGAAGCATTAGAAACAAGAGCTCATGACATCACCATGGAATCATGAAGGACAAAATCTATGACAGACAAAACATGAAGGATATAGCTCTTGGGAACCTCAATGTACATTGAAGGAAGAAGTCATATAGGACAAGGCTCATCATACATCAAGTCAAAAAGGAAACATTTTCTAGTTGGGTATATACAGGATCCTCAAAATTCTTTGATGGAATCCTTATCGTAGGGTTCACTAATCTAGAAGGAATCAAGTGTTTCAACAAGAACTCCAACTTATGGAATCCATGAGATGATGGTGTGATGACATGAAGTTGATCAAGGGATTGGAGATCTTTTCAGTCAAGGAATTTGTTGGAAGAAGCCTCGATGACTTGAAAGTAAAATAAGGAATGTATGCGTGTGTTTAATATTATAATGTCATGTCATATAGTTGCAGCTAACATGGATCATTTTTTCTATCTTAAGAAGCATGATCAAGAGAAAGGATCTCCTCCTCTGAAAGGACGCAGGAAGGCATAAGTCACACTAGATGAAATCAACATAATATGTCCTCATATGAAGTATGAGGTGGTTGACTACAATGAAGAAATTCTGATTGAAAGATACTAGGAATGGAATGTGTGAGGAAGGAAGAGATCATGAGATATGAAACCCTGATGAAGGCAATCAACATCTAAAAGATAAAGAAGAGAAAGTCTCCCGGAAAGATATGAAGGCTCCGATGGAAAAGATGAAGACCCTTGACAATGGATATCTTTGGGAGATGTGTCAACATGTATGCAGGATGATGATACCTACAGAGAGATGTCATGATGAAGAGCCATCTCGTAAGGTATGATTTGATGTAATATGATTTTTTGATTTCTTGAATAATATCTGGATAATGTAGGGCTACTCGAACAAGAGTTGTAAACACAAGTACAACTAGCATTTATGTGATGAATGGAAGAAGCATGACGGGAAAGAAGTAGTCATATAACGAAGATTCCAGATATGAAGAAGGCCACTTTTCATGAAGAAAGGAATGACATGAAGAACTAAGGAGGAAAGTGATTGGCGGTTGTTGCCCTACAAGGAAGAAGCTTAACTAAATTTCATGACATCAAGGAGAGAACTTGATCAAGCAGCTGAAGGACCCGCGAAGAAGAAGTTGTTGATGTATTGAAGATTATCTAGCTAAAGAGGGAGCTCTGACAGCTCCTTGATTAAGAGGGAGCTTGGATTGGATCAACCCCGATTAAAAAGGAGTGACAGTTATGTTTTTCTATTGCATGGGTCATGCACTAGACCGGGACTAATAGTTGTGAGTCTAGGTGAAGGCCATGAAGAGAAATGTAGACACATGATATCCTCCCTTGTTGAGAGGGAGAGATAGACACAACATTCTTGTCTTCACTTTGTAAGAAATGATGGAGGATTGTGTAGTGCCCCGCTCTAGTTGACTGACAATGATATGATATTAACATTTATTTAGCCCTAAGGCCCACACTTTATTATTTGAGGACCTCAGGTTGAGGATCCAGACACATGACTCTATTATTATTGGTTGTGATATTAGTGGTTGTGATGTTTATGTATGATCTCCATTGATATTATGATGAAGATAACATTAATGGTTATGCATGTTCTCTATTGATATTATGATGATTGTGGCATAAATGGTTATGTTTGTTATCTATTTAATGTTATGATGTTGATAGCTTTGATGGATATGTATGCTGCCATTGATGTTATGATGATGATAGCCATGATGGATGTGTCCCCTATGTTACATACTTGCATTAGTTCTGGTTCATAATGAACAATGATGTGAATGACCAAGTGATTGTAATGATGCTATTATCACAATGACTAACACTGAGAAACCTTGTTACTGATTATTATTGAGTATGGCAGGAAACCACCAGAGGCATTCGCACATGACGAGTTGAAGAAACCTGGTTTGATGAAAATTTATATTATTTTATCTTTGAAATTCCAAGTCGATTTTGAAACCTGCTATATATGTTTATCTATATTTTGATGATATATTAATGGCTGCAGGCACAACTTAGTTGCTTGGCTGAATGACTCACATATGGGTGATGGGGTTGTACAATTTGCATGGGAGGGGTGGGACAGTGTCCCTGATCTCACCCACTAGCACTCCCGCCGTGACTTGGGCTAGAAAGGTTGAAACACCTTCACCTTGAAGATCATGATGTCATGAGGGCAGGTCCCAAAGTTGGTTCGCTCATGAGGATTTTACCGGGGGGCGCGCATCAAGGCGGATTCCTTGATCTCCGACACCATTAGTCTCACTATAGCACGCAACATAAGAGATGATAATGGTCTCTGTGGTTGCAGCTATACTTTCCCCTCGTAGCCACTGAATGCTTGAAGGGAAACTAGTGTGGTACCCTCGGAACTTCAAGGGAAGTTCTTGAAGGGCACGACCAAACTTGGCACCCTTGGCATCACGAATAAATTGTTATGCGTGGCACCCTTAGAACTTCAAGGGAAGTTCTTGAAGGGCATGACCAAACTTGGCACCCTTGGCATCACAAATAAATTGTTAGGCGTGGCACCCTTGGAACTTCAAGGGAAGTTCTTGAAGGGCACGACCAAACTTGGCACCTTTGGAATCATTAAAAATAAATAATTTAATAAATATAATCAAGAAATGAAAACTAGGTAAATTTACATCAAAGGTAAATGATGTTAGAAACCGAGGTAATTAAATCAAGAATAAAACTTGGGTTAAGAGGATCATAGGAAGAAATAAAATATTGTATCTTAAAAACTCTACCCTCCCCATGTTGGAAAATATTAGGTAGATTATGTAGTTTAATTAGGTATAAAGGGGAAAGAGGGACATAAATGTAAGGATAAAGATTAATCCTAAAATAGTTAAACCTAATTAAGAGAAGAGGATGGTGAATTAAAATAAGATTAATAAATTAAATTTTAGAGAAATGTAGAGAACCTCAATGTGGCAACAACCAACATAAGAATATCCATCTAAGAGATAACTTGAGTTAAATTAGGGAGTATATAGTGTATCAAATCTTGACTCATTAATTGACTTTAGTAATGAACACAAATTAATGAGTAAAAAGGGGGATCAAGAGACAACTAGGAGAAGAAATAGGAATCTTGTTGAGGTGAGGAAAAATATTATTTTTAAATTAAAATTTAAGTAAATAATTTTGGAGATCCTTGATGAGAGAGTGACACATGGGTGGGTGAATAATCAAACTATTAAATTATCAAAAATAATTAATTATGCATGAAATTCCAAGTGTCACCTAAGAGGACTCCTATAAAAGAAGGGGCAAGCCATGGGAGAAGAGACCTTTTCTTTACCCTATTGTTGGATGGATGAGACTACGTTAGATTAAGTGACTATGAGCTATAGTGAGTTTGGTGAGGTAGAGGACTTTAGAGAGGGGACTCTTGAACCAAGGAGTGCTCTCCTCTACCAGCTAATACATTCCTCTATTGTACAACCCCATTGCAGCTCGAGGGTCCGCGGGGAAGGAGAGTACCCAAGGAGTAGGCTGGGAAGTCAAACAATGGGTCATTGTATTTGGATCAAGCACATCAACATTTACACTCGGAGGCGATCGACAACAAAAGAAGACAAGTAGTGGCAAGTCAAGTTTGAATCTCGTCTTTTGGTGAATGGTGCCTATGTTGTATTATATTCTTTTATGATTTCTTTATGGTTTTATTTAAATGTATGTAAATTAGATGATATGTTCAATGAAGTGAAATTCAGGAAAGTTTTATATAATGCTTAATAATTTTTGGGTTCCCAATGCTATTTTCCTTATGGTTGTATTTTTAGCATTTAAAAAAAATATATATAGGGTTAGTCCCTACACTTGGTATCAGAGCGTATGTTGAACCCTTGAGACCTATGGGCCTATGCATGAGTGACTAGTTTTTTAATATCTACTACACTTCTGAAACACTCCTTTCACTCTACTATACGAGGCCTAGCACATGATAACTGTGAAGTAGAAGTTCTTTCACTCTGCTATACGAAGCCTAACACATGATAACTGCGAAGCAGAAGTTAAAATCACTCACCAATGCCAGAAAATCACATGAAATTATTGCCACTGAATGCCAAGAATCCCACCTATGGCCGGTAAGAAACGACCATAATGCACTTGTTCAGGCTATAGTAGATATAAACTTGATCCCTTAAAATGCAGTTTCCTTACTAAATTCCGAACCCTCGATACAACCAAGGTAAAATATGTTTTTCTAATAGGCTCCACGTTAGCGGCTGGAGGTTGTGTTCCATTCTATAGCAACCATCCATGGAGATACACGATGAATGACCAGCCGAGGAACTAACGCATCTCAATAGACCCGGGTTTTTTTTTCACCTGCAGATAGCTTGGAAGAAACCCTAACTCTTTCAAATCATCAAACAGGCAGCTCCAAAGGTCATCGAGACAGTTGGGCACTACAGAAGCATTATCAAAGGGCTAAAATTGGGTGAGGCGGCCAAAATACTCAACGAGATCGCTATCCAAGAGCACGACATAATGTTCTATGGAAATGAGAAGAGGAGACCAAGGACTATGACCGTCTTGGCTTGCAGGGCCATATTAAACATGTAGGAATTAATTGCCATTTTTCTTTCTCAGAAAACAAATCGAACTGAAATCCTCGCTGTTCATTGCGAGAGTCAAGTTGGAGAATACCGTTAAGGGAACCATCTAACTCAACCATCATGAAATCAATTTTCTTGAAGGGTTTCAAGGTATAGCTGTGAAGGTTTGGAAGATAACTGCGAAGATGAAATTTTTCTTCTTTGTGGGTTTCCCCATCATTTTCTGGGCAAAAGAATTGACCCTTTGAAACATATTTTCTAAAGATAAACTCAAGCGAATTTCTGAAGAATTTGAAAGAGAAAATTCTACATTTTTCATAGCCATCTACTTTCTAAGCTCAATTTTTGAGGGCTGCAAACGCCACAAGGCTGCTCTAGCTTCATACTGAGGGTTTCACAAGTTTTTTTTTAAATTTTGTGGCACATTAATATATTCATTGAAGGCTCTTTCTCTCTGGCAGATTTATGACATAGCCACAGGCCATAGAGAAATTGTTTTTCTCTTATAAAAATCATCTAATCCTCCTCGGTATTTTCGCAGGTTTTTTTTAGAGGCCTCTTACCTCTGGATCGAATTTCCTCGAGGGTTTCTTAAAGCTTCGTTAGTTGTCCTTGATTTTTATAAAATTTCCTTCTAGCCATTTTCTTCTGGCCACTCACAGCCCTGTCTGTTGTTTTAGGATGAATTATAATAACTGTTCATTATCAGGAAATTCAGCTAGCTATACGATTTTCCTTATAATCTTGTTTAAATTTCATGTAGAGTGGCCTAGGGCCTAAGTAATTTAACAATATTCTCTTCATTTTTCCCTAATTACTACAGGGACTCCTTATAATTTAGGTAACTGTTTATTTTTATTAATATATGAATTTTTGCTCTTTGCTGGATATCGTTCTTGAGTATGCCAGTTTTCGGTTAACTAGAATGTAAATAATAACCTAGTTTAGCAACGACTTGTCTACAATTATTTCTTATGAATATATTATTTGGTATTTTCTTACTGTTGCATTCAGCAATCAATTTTGTTCGTGAGTTTTATGAATTTGTATAAGGTCAAGGAGTATGCAAGCGAGCCTCACTCGAGTTGGTTAAAATTTGGTTTACCATAATGCATTACAAACCCTCAAACTTGATTTCCAAATTATATGGCATATAGAGAATGTTCTGTTATTTGTAAACTGTCATTAATGTAGAGTCTAAGAGTTTTATACTTTACACTTTGGTCTTGTGTATTATTAAGTCTCCGCCAAGGCTTATATTGCCCCTCGACTCACCAATCGAGTATCACTGTTGCTCCCATGGTAAGGATTCTTTATTGAGTCCTGACCTGAGTGACTATCCTCACTCTAACTACTATTTTTCTAATTTTCTCTTCTCAAATGACCCTTCCTCTACGATGAATGCTACATTATTCAATGCACAAGAAACATTTATTTGCAGGTTAACGTTCATTTACCGAACAACATAATATTCACAAAAAAAAAATAAAAAAATAAAAAAATCTTCCACAGAAGGACTTTCATTCATAGTAAAACTTTTCATTGACAGTACCACTATGCATCCACATTAAAGCTTTTCATTCACAGAAAGGAAGACAGACATTCGATAAATTCAGCATAAAAAGTTCAGAATCATTTATCTATTAAAGCTAATTGGTCTGCCACAACCAAACATAGTCAATCTTCTTCACTTTCGTGAATCTCAGCCATGAGTATTTTCTTATAATGTACGAAGACAACCAGAGAACAATAGAAGCCACTGGAATATGATGAAAATATCTAGCTAATTTATTTCAAGGAATATCCATGATAGATGTCTTCGAGGTAACCATGTTACTAGTTGATTTTATCTTCTAACATTGGGCTTTCTACATATTTATTGCAACTTGAGTTCAATGGAGTTGGAGAGCCAAATTTGAGTCACATTCTTGAAGGCCAAACATTGCCATAAATCCAAGGTTGAGATTCTTGTGGAAGAGAGCCAAGTTCAGCGTTACTGTAAGTGCCAAATTTCTAGTATAGATTCGGTGTTTAACAATAGGTCGAATAGATTAGGAGTATCCATTCTAGTTATTGTTCGTGGGAGAAAATTTTAGGGTGAGTTTATTAGTCATTGGGACAAGCTACATCCAGCCTTCCTGAAGCATGAATTGCTGGTCAAAAGGGTTGTATACATAGCATATTTGTTGATTGATATATTTGTGGGAAAAGGCCAAGTTCACAGTCTTTCTGGGATTGATATTTCTGAAGATTTCTTCTGTTGGAGCTGCCAAGAGAGGATAGATATATTGAAGCATATAATGTTGAAGTTAATCACCGAAATTTGAAGTGAGGCTGAATATGAAAGAGGAGGTTGATTGGCAGCTGATTTAGAGGCTGGTATAAACCTTCTTTGCACAAACTGATATTTCTACGTGAAAGGGGAACGAGCTATAGTCATCTTAAAGGTCATTTCCATTAATAGTGTATTGTTGGAACTTGGAACGACGTCATAATTCCCTCAATATGTTGAAGTTCACATTGCTGAGTTATTACCAGGGTCTTCTACTCCTTTTGCTCACTGTGTGTTCTTGTGCCATGATTAATAAAATGACAATTTATGTTCAAGTTATGGGTATGCAGACTTGTATGGGTGATATATGAATTTCTTGGTTTAGTTCTAAGCACATAATATTGTTCTGAAGTATTTCTTTGGCATGTGTTACCCACTATGCATGTTCATTTAAATTTAAAACCGAGAAAATGCACCTACAGCCACATGTCTACAAGATGTTTGACAAAACTCCTCAGTAAAAAAAACTATTAAATTCGGAAAAAAATAAAAATAAAAAAAAAATAAAAAAAAAATAAAAAAAAATAAATAAAATAAATAAATAAAATAATAATAAATAAATAAATAAATATAAATAAATAAATAAATTATTGGAAAATTTGAGATATCTGGTATACTACATCTAGATATTCATCATTTATATTAGGCCAAAAATTTCCCACATGCCGATAATCACTCTTCACATTTCTTTGATCCATTTTCCTCTTGATTTTTCTCCATTGAATGATGCAAAATTAATAGCTTATATATGAGGAAGTTATAGTCAATTATTTCAGTGAAAGAGAATCCACATTTGAAAGTTCATTGGAAGATTAGAGTAGAGCGCCTTTTGATGTTTCATGTTCTTGAAAAAAATGAAACATAACCAATTTCACATTATTATTAAAGGATAGAATAGAGAAAAAGAAAAAGGGAGAAGAAGAATTAAGAAAATAAAATGAGAAGGGAAGGGGTGAGAGAGAAATTTAGAAAAAGGTTGTGGGGAAGGTTTTTCAAATAGAAATTTAATTTGATACAAATAGATAGAAATTATGGTCACTAATTTATTGAGTAGGTATTAAGGTTTTTGTATTTGGTCTTTTATTATAGATTCTCTACCCTGTGTACCATTGGATTGTTTTATTATTAGAATTTTCTAGCCAGTAAATGTGCCATTTGGTATAGCATTTGCATTGAGACCAACTACTTTAGTTATAGACATTGAGGAGAATTGAAGACTTCGAAATCAATGGAAAAGAAACATAATTGGTAATATGTGACCTAAAACAAAATGAGGGAACAATGGAAGAATATTTAATACCTTCATGAACTCTCAAATCTTTCTTCTTCTTCTTCTTCTTTTTTTTTTTTTTTTTCTAAGAGACTTTAATATAGGGATTTTTAGCTACAACATAAGATAGAGATTTGAGAATCTATTTGATTCTATTATTAAATGAAAATTCCTTTTAGTATGAGAAATTAAAATGCCCTTAAAGGCGAAATTTGTGTAAAATACATGTATTTTTGTCAAAGTATATGTAAAAGAGAGTTAGAAATGACCACAAGGAGATCCAAATGCAGTGTAAGCTTATTACCAAACTCAAAAGATAAATTGTCCATTTGAGCTATTCATCAAGACAAGGATGAGCAAATTTTTGATATGTAAATAATTTGAAATTGATATTTAAGATGAACTAAAATTGCATATGAATAATTCAATAGAGAAAATATATCATTTATTTTTAAAGGTTGGAAAATTATTATGCAAAGGAATGGACATAAAAGGTACGGTGTGCAAATAGGGGTTACCTTATAAAGGTAGAGGAATCACCTTTTCCACAAGAGGGGGATGTTAGATGGAGGTTATAAATTTCAAAAAGTAGTCATTTTTAATCAATGAAGAGAAAGAGGCAGAGAATTTTACCCAAAGGAAGAAAATAAATTGGAAGAGTTGGCCTAAGGAGGTCAATCATTTTCTTAGAGTATATCATAGGTGTTTGAATGCTCAAGTGAAGATAACATATTTAGTATAAAGGTGAAGTCCATATGAAAGTAGTATTGGTGGTTAATTTATTTTTCCTATGAAAAATCTTGCATGACAACCAAAAATACCAAGACAACTTGAAATAGTTTGGTATATTATGTATCATAATGAAAGATTTCCTTTATAAGATTATAAACAAGTCAAGTCAATCCACTTTATGAATGTGGGATAGTTTAAGAAATACAGTAAAGTGAAATAAAGTATAAAAGATAAAATAACTATGCCTAAGTCTAATATCTAATTGACCATTTTAAGCTAATATCGTAGAGTTGTCAAAGGGTTTTCGAAGATAGCAAGCCCCATTACCGAGCTCCAAAGAAAGAACAAAAATTTAATTGGATTGGAAAAAAAAAATGTGAAGAGGCATTCCAAAGGTTAAAGGTGTTATTGGACTGACCATTGTGGGCTACAACACATATTCACTTAAGACCACTTAAATGCAAGACAAAGATGATGGTATGAGCTAATTAGTGAATATGATTTTGATATCACTTACATAAAAGGAATGGTAAATAGGGTGGTTAATGCTTTAAGTAGGAGGCCTTAGATATTTTCAGTGATTCCCTTAAAGACAAATTTGAGGGAGAAACTGCTTGATTTACAATTTAAAGACACCTGGTATTAGGAGGTTAGCAAAAGTTTGAGGGAGGATGAAATGAGGGTCCCAAAATATGAAGAATACTCCCTTGATAATGATGGGCTACTACGATTTTGGGGAAGGATATATGTACCACCGAATGAAGATATACGCCAGTTAATCTTGAATGAAGCACATCGCACAGTATACATGGCACACCTTGGTGTTAAGAAGATGAGTGCGGACCTGAAACCACTCTTCTTTTGGAAAGGGATGAAGAAGGACATCATAAACTTGGTAGCAAGATGCTTAGAGTGTCAGCGAGTAAAAGATGAACACAGAAATCCAGCAGGATTCTTGCAACCCCATGAGATACCAAAATACAAATGTGAAGTTATATCAATGGACTTCATTATGGGACTACCAATGACCTCAAGAAGACATGATTCCATATTTGTAGTGGTGGACACGTTGACCAAGAGCGCCCATTTTCATACCAATTAAGACTACATATAAGGCACCAAAAATAGCAAGAGTTTTTATTGATGAGATTATGAGATTGCATGGAGTGCTTAGGAAGATCACATCTGATAGGGGAGTTGTGTTTACAAGAAGGTTTTGGACAAGTTCCCAAGAAGCCTTGGGAACCCAATTGAACTTCAGCACTACTTTTCACCCTAAGATAGATGGGCAAACACAGAAAGGACTAATCAAATCCTCAAAGACATGCTTCAGAGGTATGTGATGGACCAACAAAAGAGATGGGAGGAGTTTTTACCCCTCGTGGAATTTGCTTACAATAATAGTTATCAGAGTTCCATCAAGATGGCGCCATTTGAGTTCTTATACGGAAGACCCTGCAGAACACCTCTCAGTTGGGACCGACTAGAGACTGAGTATTAATAGGACCAGAAGTGGTGCAAGAGATGGAAGAACAAATGACTATGATTAGAGGAAGGCTAAAAGAAGCACAAGACCGACAAAAGAGCTATGATGATGCTCATCGGGTAGACCGAAGTTATGAAGTGGGAGATAGGGTATTCCTGAGAGTAAGAACCCCAAAAAAAAAAAAGAAAAAAAAAAAGGCCTCCATAAGATTCGGAAAGGGAGAAAATTGTCTCCATGGTTTATGGGACCTTTTGAAATCTTAGAAAAGAAAGGACTGGTGGCATATAGGTTTGCCTTACCTCCATATTTAGCATGTATGCATGAGGTGTTTCATGTTTATGTTTTGCATCATTATATTTCAGATCCTTCGCATGTTATTGACTTTGGTCAGTTGCAGGTTTCAGTCAAGGGAACAGTAATCGCTGAACGAGTTCGCATACTGGACCAACAGTAATGGCCGAACGAGTTCGCATACTGGACCAACAGTAATGGCCGAACCAGTTCGCATACTGGACCAGTGAACTTTGCAAATTAGATGATGGTTAGTGGACTAAGTTAAGGTCCAGTGGGACAATTATAGTCCTAGTTCAGCTACTTGGGAGGATGCCGAGGAGATGCGTCACCATTTTCCTTACCTATTCCAAGGACTTAGAGACACTTTGCAAATTAGATGATGGTTAGTAGACCAAGTTAAGGTCCAGTGGGACAATTATAGTCCTAGTTCAGCTACTTGGGAGGACGCCGAGGAGATGCATCACCATTTTCCTTACCTATTCCAAGGACTTAGAGACAAAGTCTATTATTAAGAGGGGGTGTATGTAGTGCCCCGCTCTAGTTAACTGACAATGATATGAGATTAACATTTATCTAGCCCTAAGGCCCACACTTTATTATTTTAGGACCTCAGGTTGAGGATCCGGACACATGACTCTATTATTATTGGTTGTGATATTAGTGGTTGTGATGTTTATGTATGATCTCCATTGATATTATGATTAAGATAACATTAATGGTTATGCATGTCCTCTATTGATATTATGATGATTGTGGCATAATGGTTATGTTTGTTATCTATTTGATATTATGATGTTGATAGCTTTGATGGATATGTATGCACTAGAGGCACTCGCACATGACGAGTTGACGACACCTGGTTTGATGAAAATTTATATTACTTTATCTTTGAAATTCTAAGTCGATTTTGAAACCTGCTATATATGTTTATCTATATTCTAATGATATGTTAATGGTTGCTGGCACAGATTAGTTGCTTGGCCGAATGACTCACATATGGGTGATGGGGTTGTACAATTGGATGGAACTGCACTAGCACTCCCCCTGTGACTTGGGCTAGAAAGGTTGAAACACCTTCGCCTTGAAGATCACGATGTCATGAGGGCAAGTCCCAAAGTTGGTTCGCTCATGAGGATTTTACGGGGGGCCGCACATCAAGGCAGATTCCTTTATCCCCGACACCATTAGTCTCACTATAGCAGGAAACATAAGAGATGATAGTGGTCTCTGTGGTTGCACCTATACTTTCCCCTCGTAGCCACTGAATGCTTGAAGGGCAACTGGCGTGGCACCCTCGGAACTTCAATGGAAGTTCTTGAAGGGCACGACCAAACTTGGCACCCTTGGCATCACAAATAAATTGTTAGGCATGGCACCCTTGGAACTTCAAGGGAAGTTCTTGAAGGGCACGACCAAACTTGGCACCCTTGGCATCACAAATAAATTGTTAGGCGTGGCACCCTTGGAACTTCAAGGGAAGTTCTTGAAGGGCACGACCAAACTTGGCACCCTTAGAATCATTAAAAATAAATAAATAAATAAATATAATCAAGGAATGAAAACTAGGTAAATTTACATCAAGGGTAAATGATGTTAGAAACATAGGTAATTAAATCAAGAATAAAACTTGGGTTAAGAGGATCATAGGAAGAAATAAAATATTTTATCTTAAAAACTCTACCCTCCCCATGTTGGAAAATATTAGGTAGATTATGTAGTTTAATTAGGTAAAAAGGGGAAAGAGGGACATAAATGTAAGGATAAAGATTAATCCTAAAATAGTTAAACCTAATTAAGAGAAGAGGATGGTGAATTAAAATAAGATTAATAAATTAAATTTTAGAGAAATGTAGAGAACCTCCATGTGGCAACAACCAACATAAGAATATCCATCTAAGAGATAACTTGAGTTAAATTAGGGAGTAGATAGGGGATCAAATCTTGACTCATTAATTGACTTTAGTAATGAACACAAATTAAGGAGTAAAAAGGGGGATCAAGAGACAACTAGGAGAAGAAATAGGAATCTTGTTGAGGTGAAGAAAAATATTATTTTTAAATTAAAATTTAAGTAAATAATTTTGGAGATCCTTGATGAGAGAGTGACACATGGGTGGGTGACTAATCAAACTATTGAATTATCAAAAATAATTAATTATGCATGAAATTCCAAGTGTCACCTAAGAGGACTCCTATAAAATGTTATAGCTCTGATACCACTTGTTATAGATCTAACCTGGAAATACTATAGATATGATATGAAAATATAAGATAATGCAAATAAACCCAGAAATAATATGAAATGATTCTTTATTGATCAAACCCTTAAGGTAGGGCAACACCATACATTCACTCCTTAAGGAAGGAGAGCACTCCACAAGCCATATGCCTGTTCATACAATAATCCTTGACTATATTCCTTTACATGGAGTCTCTAGCCTCTATATAGGCCTCATACATACAATACCATGGGTCATTACCATGGTTCCCTCATACCATCAAACTAATACCATGGGCCTATTACATTATTACTAACTACTTGTGGTCCCTTACATGATATGGGTTAACCACCTTATTTATTACTATGGCCCATCCCATTATTACATTATTACCTTGGGTACCTCCCTTGGTACCCCATATTATCGCCCCTAGGTATATAACATTCCACCCCCCTAAGCATGTTTCATCCCCGAAACATGGGAAGAACACAAATAATAAGATCTACTCAAAAGAGTAGTCAACTGGTACCATGCACGTGCATCTAGCCATCCAAGAGAAAGGTGAACCCTCGATCTCGCTGGTGCCTCGCTCGCTTGAGATGGAAGTTGACTGTGGTAGCTCTTCTGTGTTGATGTGTAGTAGGTGGATCTTCGCTCCTCTCTATCTATCCTGCAGGGGTTGTTGTCCGTGTGGCTAATTGGTTGCCATCTTGCTGGTTGTCTTGCGGGGTGATGTGGGTGATGATATGTTGAAGTTTGAATCCACGATGACTTTTTCTTTAATTCACCCCTTACGGGAGCCTGACTGTTATCTGGTGCATGTTGTGGTGCTTGCTGTGGTGTCTTATCTTTCAATATTACTTCAACCACTGAGCCCTCCTTTGATGTATCAACACCTATAACCTTTTCTGCTTCAGCCTCTGTTTGTGTTTGATTATCTATCATCACTAGCTCATCATCTAATATGTCAGACTCTGGAACATCTTCTGCTTTCGCCTCCTTGGACTCTACCTGTTTATTAATGGAAATATCCTATAATGTAATTTTCTTCTTTTTATACCAGAGCTTCAGGAATTTCTTCTGTACATTAATATTGATAGTACCCACTGATTCCATCCAAGGGTATCCCAAAATGACATCCATGTTATCCATATCTGAAGCATAAAAATCACCATGGAACACATACTTATCCATAGAAATCTTCAAATCCTTGTACACTTGAACATCCTTATCATCCACTTGTGCGTTTTGAATGTGTTTTGCTGGAATTTGTAATTTTTTTGCTAAGTTGACATTTATGAGATTTTGTTTGCAACTCGGATTTATAAACACAATGATTTTCTCCTTCTGAATCAATCCATGAACCTGCAATAAAGAGATACCACCAAAAAATAACCCTTTAGGTTCCTTGGTTTCCTTCTTTTCTGTAAAAATAAAATCTTTGCTAGGCTGTGTGTCTGTCTGTGTGAGCTTATCCACAAGATTAGTTTTACGGTCAAAGTGGTCCATAAGATCTTTTGTGAATGTGTCCCAAGTCAAGGGCCTTCGATAGCAACGTCGATGCCATTGCCACCATTGCCGTCTTTCATTGTCCAAGTACAATATTCCCACACTCAAATGAGTCTCATCATCCATGATGTAATTCAATCTAAAATATTTTTCCATTTGTGCTAGCCATTTGGCTGGATGAGAGCCATCAAATTTATACAAGTCCCGAAAATTCTGACCTAGGGCCGCCATCACAAAAAAATTGGCGAAAATTTGAAATGGTCACAATTCCGTCAATATTACTCAGAATCCCTATTATAACCTATTTTTGGAAATGGAACAATCATTCTGCATCTGCCCATGTGGTAGAAATCTTGATCCAGGCACTTGGAATTTTAGATCTGCGCTGCAACTCTCCCGCTGTCACCAAAATTTCTGCAAAAAGAGCTGATTTTAAATCAGCGATATCTCCCTCATCGGGACTCCGATTCGACTGATGTTTTTTTTGAAATTGAGTGTTTTTTCACACAGAATCCAGATCCACAATTAGATTTTTCAGATCTTGCACCAAGACGTCCAGATCTGTGCCACAAATTTGCTGCCCCGAAAATTTTTCTGCAACCCCACTGATTTTTAAATCAGCAATATCTCCTTCATTCGGACTCCGATTCAACTGATTTTTTTTGAAATTGAGTGTTTTTTCACACAGAATCCAGATCTACAATTAGATTTAGTAGATTTTGCACCAAAACGTACAGATCTGATCTGCAAACTCGCTGCCCCTGAAATCCTGCAAAAAGAAAAAAAATTCTCCACTTTTGTGTCCAAGAAAGTGCTGCCATACCACTTGTTATAGATCTATTACCATTTGTTATAGCTCTGATACCATTTTTTATAGCTTTGATACCACTTGTTATAGATCTGATCCAAAACATATGATAATAGAAATAAACCCAAGAAAGAACAAGATAGAAATAGATAGAAATGCTTATTTATTATCAAAACCCTTAAGGTAGGGAAACACCATACATTCACTCCTTAAGGAAGGAGAATACTCCACAAGCCATATGCTTGTTCATACAATAATCCATGACACTTTTCACACTCTCCATGTGGAGTCTCTAGCCTCTATATAGGCCTCATACATACAATACCATGGGTCATTACCATGGTTCCCTCATACCATCAAACTAATACCATGGGCCCATTACATTATTATTAACTACTTGTGGTCCCTTACATGATATGGGTTAACCACCTTATTTATTACTATGGCCCATCCCATTATTACATTATTACCTTGGGTACCTCCCTTGGTACCCCATATTATCCCCCCTAGGTATATAACATAAAAGAAGGGGCAAGCCATGGGAGAAGGGACCTTTTCTTTACTCTATTGTTGGATGGATGAGACTATGTTAGATTAAGTGACTACGAGCTATAGTGAGTTTGGTGAGGTAGAGGACTTTAGAGAGGGAACTCTTGAGCCAAGGAGTGCTCTCCTCTACCAGCTAATACATTCCTCTATTGTACAACCCCATTGCAGCTCTGGGGTCCGTGGGGAAGGAGAGTACCCAAGGAGTAGGCTAGGAGGTCAACCAGTGGGTCATTGCATTCGGATCAAGCACATCGATATTCACACTCGGAGGCGACCGACAACAAAGGAAGACAAGTAGCAGCAAGTCAAGTTTGAATCTCGTCTTCTGGTAAACGGTACCTATGTTGTATTATATTCTTTTATGACTTCCTTATGGTTCTATTTAAATTTATGTAAATTAGATGATATGTTCAATGAAGTGAAATTTAGGAAAGTTTTCTATAATGCTTAATAATTTTTGGGTTCCCAATGTTATTTTCCTTATGGTTGTATTTTTAGCATTTAAAAAAAAATTATAGGGTTAGTCCCTACAAATTGGGTAATCATCTGGCATTTGATGCTCTTTGAGGATGTGTAGGGCATCCAAGACAAGAGTAGGTAAGAGGACCGATATTCTTTGAGGGTTGGGAACCCAAGATAAGAATAGTCCTAGAAGGTCATACTCAGTGAACACCCGAGTGGGTATGTACCTTGAGAGGTAATGATGAAGGCGTCTATAGTCATTGGTCTCGCCCACATTGTGCTCTGATCTAATGATAGATAGAGCTATTAGTCAAGGCCTTGTTGTGGAAACAATGTTGGTTACTATGATGCTATACAGATGGATTACCAATCTGATTCTTCTTATGATAAATTCGTCAGATTGAGAATGACAAAGTACCATCATGAATACCTACATAGTTAAGAGGGAGTGTTGAAGAAAGTGTAACTAGGTTCGATCTTCAGGACATTTGTAATTATGATTTTTGTAAAATGAATTTATTATTCCTTATTGCATGGGTTTCATGAGCAAGAGGTTATTTATTTAGTGGCTCCCATTGAGAGACTTAGGATGTCAAAGATTCAATGTCATGTGTACGAGTCTATAACTCTAAAAAACCCTCCAAGACAAGCACAAGAAATAAGTCTGCAAGCTAAACGATGAATAAAGCAACAATGTCGGCCTCAAAATATATTTCAATGACAAGTCAGATCATATGTGGAGACACAACAGTTCATGGTGACATGTCGACTTATTTATGGAGGAAAAACTACTATAAATACCCCGTTGGGGTCACCAAAGAAAAACACAGCTTTCAGATTCTTCTTTGAACTTCAGATGGGTGCAAGAGGTATAGGAATCTCGAGTCAAGGCATCAGAACAGTGTCTCGGATCTCTGAAACTTTGGGTAAGTATGGGACCTCAGATCCTCTTAGATGCGTTCAGGAATCTAAACTTCGCATTACAGGAGGACACATCTCGGATATCCATACAATTTCATGTACAAGTTCAGTAAGAATATTACAGTGTTTTCCTCGGTGGTGACAGTTTAGGATACAAGGAAATAACATTGTCACAATATTGTTATAGATGTGATGATGAAGACCTCAGTGCTAATCACTGTCTCATTAGGTTTTCTTTGAAGAAGGTGAAGATGATACATTGATCACTGTCTCAACATAATTGTGATCCTACAATAATGCTCTCTCAACATACTACACATGACCTCGGCACAATGATCTTGATGAAGACAAGGTCATGATGGAAATCTCAATGCATCGATGAAATCATGATGATGATATCAGTGAAGGGTGCAACAATGATCTAGGTGAAGGAATAACAATGATGCAACAGTGATGCAGTAAATGATGACCTCAATGGTGCAGCAATGATGATGATCTCAGTAGTGACAAAGAAGAGGATTGGTGTCTTGGTCTTGGAGTGGCTTCATAGGTCAAGGGTCATGGTCTTGGTATTCACCGATTGGAATCTCTATAAGAATAATTTTGTGTGGGTTTTCCTCTCTAAGATGGAGAGGTTTTGGCCCTGGCAGGAAGCCAACATTGTGTGTTATTGTCTCTTTGTTTTGGTAGCTATTTGATGAACTAACGCAGATACACTCTAATAATAACAAGTGAAGACTACGCTAAGAAGAAAATTTTAAACACCTCACAAATAGTTATCAAGCTAAGAAGAATCACATTAATCATACTTGCCCTGATTCTTCAACATTCTACACTCCATTAATTCTAAGCTTCAGAAATCTTTAATCTTTAAAATAGACCTCTCTAAAGTTTTTGATAGGGTGAATTAGTTATACCTTAGATTTATGTTGATCCATATGGGGTTTTTTCACTCTTTTGTCTCTCACATTATGAATTATATTAACACGTGATCCTTCACCATTTTAATTAATGGGGCAGTCTCCCCTATTTTTCATGGTGAGAGAGGACATATATAAGGTTGTTCTCTCTCCCCACTCCTCTCCCTCTTGGTGGCAGAAGGCTTAAGCAAGCTCATTTCAAAATTAGTTCAAAGAGGCAAGTTTAAGGGGATCAACATTGCCTCACATTGTTTCCTTACCCACATTCTCTTTGTGTATGATGTCCTTATTTTCTTTGATGGCCTCTTCTCACGTCTTTGTGCTTTAAAGGATATCTTGGACATTTTTTGTTAGGCTGCAAGAATGTAAATAAAATCTATGAAGTATTCTATCATTGGTTGGGGAATTTCAGCAGATCAGAAAAGAACAGTTGAAACGCTTTTCTCTTCCTCTATTTTGGAAATAAGCCATGGCATAAAATATTTTGGATTTATATTAAAGTCATATAGCTATAAAAATTCAGTATGGTTTTGGTTATTGGAAAAAAAATAAAAAAATAATTAGACTCTAAACAAATAGATGGCTCTCAAGAGTCGGGACATTAGCTCTTTGCAAATCGATGGTTCAAGCCATTCCTATTTACAAGGCTTCCCTAATATAGGTTCCCATTACAATCCTTCACCAGATAAAGAAATCGTTTATATACTTCCTATGGTCTAGGAAAACTTTTTCCCTGACCACATGGAATTTGATCACCCTTCCAAAATCTCAAGGTCAATGGTGAATCAAATGCTTGCCTCAATTTTCCAAGGCCCCTGTAGCTAAGGGTGCATTGAAAATAAATCAGGGAGAAGGCATTTGATCTCATGTAATGCAGTATAAATACATTAGGCCCTTATCAAATGTTGAATGGATTAGGTCACCTTAGAAATCCCACAAACATGAATCCATCAACTGGAAAGGGACCATAAAGGATTTCTATGTCATTGATAATCACCTCTGCTGGAAAATTTGGAAAGGCTCAAATATTCTCTAAGGTAAAGATTCTTGGATTGGTATTTAGTGTTAGTACCATCATCTAGATCTTCTTATCCAACAATTATCTAAAGTAATGTTTACCACTCTTAATCAAGCTTCCCTAAATCAACTTCCACATGGAACTCAAGTGTGGATTTCCTCTAGTGAACTTCTCTTGGTAGGAGAATTTCACATTAGGCCCTTATCAATTGTTGAATGGATTAGGTCACCTTATAAATTCCACAAACATGAATCCATCAACTGGAAAGGGACCATAAGGGATTTCTATGTCATCGGTAATCACCTTTGTTGGAAAATTTGGAAAGGCTCAAACATTCCCTAAGTTAAAGATTCTTGGATTGGTATTTAGTGTTAGTACCATCATCTAGATCTGCTTATCCAACAATTATCTAAAGTAAATTTTACCACTCTTAATAAAGTTTCTTTAAATCAACTTCCAAATGGAACCCAAGTGTGGATTTCCTCTAGTGAAGTTCTCTTGGCAGGAGAAGAGGTAGAAGCCTAGGATCACTTAGGCCCTTATCAATTGTTGAATGGATTAGTTCACCTTAGAAATCCCACAAACATGAATCCAACAACTGGAAAGGGACCATAAAGGATTTCTATGTCATCAATAATCACCTCTGCTGGAAAATTTGGAAAGGCTCAAATATTCTCTAAGGTAAATATTCCTGGATTGGTATTTAGTGTTATTACCATCATCTAGATCTGCTTATCCAACAATTATCTAAAGTAATTTTTACCACTCTTAATCAATTTTCCCTAAATCAACTTCCAAATGGAACCCAAGTGTGGATTTCCTCTAGTGAACTTCTCTTGGTAGGAGAAGAGGTAGAAGCCTAGGATCACTACCTTTGAGCTCTCAAATTTTCAAATGTTACTCTCTTAGAATTGGATGATTAGCAAATCTGGACCCTTGGCTTGTGTGTTTGTTATGCCCCAAGTTATGGATATCTCTAGTAAAATCAAGCTATATATGAGCCCCATAGTAGGGGAAAAAGAATTGGAAACTTAGTTTCCCTCCAAAAGCCAAGTTATTCATATGGCTAATGCTTAGGAACAAACTCCTTACTTGGTATAGTCTATAGAAATTATTATTTCAGGATCCTAGTATTTGCTCCCTATGTTGGAAGGACCAAGAATCGGACTCCCGCCTCTTCATTTCTTTTCCATTCACTCATGTCGTATAGGCTGATAACATAAATCTTGACAGTTTTTCCATCTGTTGGAAAGAAAATGACATAAACCAATGTTTTCAATCTTGACTCTCTCACCCTCTCCCAGAACATTAGAAGGTGCTCTCATTGTGCATTTGTTGGGGTATTTGGTTAGAAATAAATGAAACCATATTTGAAAAACAACCTCCAAACTCTACGAAAGTTTCCATGACTTGCCTACCCATTGCAAATTTTGTTACACATCTCCTCCAATGGACCTGCAACTTCTCCTCCTGCAAATGAAATCTTATAAGGCACATCATGGGATTTCTTTGAAAGAGCAACCTAGGGCACCACCTCTATGGGAGGGGTGTGGGGAATTCTTCATAATTCAACTCCTCATAGTATCTCCTTCTCTGCCAACATCGACCATGCTTCAAACAACTATGTCGAACTCTTTGAATTATATGTCACTCTTCTTTTGGCCCAAAAATTTGATGTCCATTCTCTTCAAATGTAATGACCCTCTAAATGTCATAAATTGGATGAAGGGATCTGCGGCTATTAGAAACTTTACTTTGCTCCCTATTTTTCAAAAATTTACACAAAAATTAACATGTTTAACTCATATTTCCTTGGATCATATCTATAAGAACAAGAACGAGGAAGTTGACCGGTTGTTAAAAAATGGATTGGATCTAGACTGAAGCTCATGCATAGTCCTTGAAGTTAAAGAAGGCCATCAACATGAATTTATTTTTGACCCTTGGGTTTGAATAATTCTCAAATGATTAAATATTTCCAAAAAATTATTATCTATGTTTATATCTACTCACCTTCCATATATGCTAGATATTGGATCTGGAAAAAGTTTTGTATGATAGCTTAATCAAAGCGAGTTTCACACTATCTGTGTTGTTTTTGGTTGTGATCATTTGTCATATAATCATAAATAAAGACATTTAGACTAGTAAGTTTTTTTATGGTCTTTATGGGAAGTAAACTTTGACTATTATTAGCTTGTCTATTGAGGGACATCATGCCATCAAAATGCTTACAACATATACTTATGTAACTTTTATTTACTACTCATACATAAAAGTTACAAATGTTTTTTCCTAGAAAATAAATAAAGAATAAATCACCTATAATGAAATACTTACACTATGCCTACCATTTTTTTTTGTCTAGGAAAGTAATTGACCATTCATACATAAAGGCCAACAAGTGGGAACTTTGTTGACATTTTTACTCCCACGTTGTAGATCTAGATCTTCTACGCACAAAACTAGATTGAAAGCAATTTTCTGTCATCACACTTCTCGACATACAATGACCTTCATACTAGAGTGGATTCAAACAATTAATCATCATTAATGTCATAATAACCTAAATTCGGGATATTTCTAATAAAAATTTTCCTTTTTTGCGTCGACAGGCGTTGTACAACCCCATATAGGGGGAGATGTCTAGGCGTGAAAGTTTAACATTTAACATAACCAAACTTAATCCAATCGTCCCTAACTAAAAATTTAATAATTTAATAATTAATGTAATTTCAACCTAACAAGATATATAAAAACTATTCAACGTTGGCTCTACGGAAAACATCGAACAATGCGAAGTGAAATTATGTTGTTCACATATTTTAAATGATTTTTAAATGATGGAAGTGTCAATCCATCTAGATTTTCTACTTTCAAGGAATTGATTTCCAAGTTCAATTTCTTTTATTTTGGGTTTGCTTTTTTGTTTTAGGGTACAATTGAAGTGTGTAAAGGTTAAATAAACGTCATTCTAAATGTTTATGCGGTGTCTAAGGGATATTTCTCTCAATTTTAAAACATTATTTTATTAAAAAAACAAGAAATAAAATTTCACTATTATGCATTGATATATTGATTTATAAGGTTGTAAATTAACCTAAAACTAATAAAACTACCAAAACTAAAATTAATTTGATATTATTGTGCAATTATATAAGTTAATTTTATTTATATTGTATTGTGGTTAAATGTGGAATACGTTATTGAAATTATACATCTATGTTTCCTATATCACAAACCCTAGAATTATCAAACAAAATTTTCTATAGTCCATTTTCACAGGTTGGTATTCATTTAACCATTATCAATTTCAAGTTTTTATATATTATCGATTTATCTTTAGTTATTTATATATTATCAATTTATCTTTCTTGGATCCTTAGTAGCACGTATTGAATCAAATACAGTGTATGCTTCACACATGTCCGTTCTTTACACACTCCAGGACTCAATCATAACTCTGTTCGGTAGGGGACTTAAGTTACCACACACAACATGGAAACCACATTCTCTTGCACACACTACACACACATCATGCTTAGAAACTTTGTCATTCATCATGATTGTACCCTCAAAGCCAGGATCAACACTCTCACTTGTAATAGTACGCAGATTATAATGACTCCTATTTTTTACTTATATTCCTCTTAATTTCATGATTCAAAGTGGGATAGCATGAAGTTACAATGGGTGCTTGGAAAGTATGCACCTGGACTTGCCTAAGGCAGGCTAGCTAAGCCCAAGTGATGAATATGAAGTCCCCCAAGTGTACTAGTTGATCTTCCTTTGGCTATGCGCTGAAATGCCTAGAAATGAGCTACTCGTTGTGTAGAATAGTTGTTATGGCTTGATTTGTTGCTCAGAAAATTCCGGGAAATTAACT
The DNA here is from genome assembly GCA_031772625.1 of Pinus tabuliformis. NCBI lineage: Eukaryota > Viridiplantae > Streptophyta > Pinopsida > Pinales > Pinaceae > Pinus > Pinus tabuliformis. The sequence goes on from CM062818.1 coordinate 1,217,935,655, forward strand.
TTGAGCTCTCCACATTTACCCAGAATAACTCGCGAAGGAATTTGTCAATTGTTGACTTTGGAATTTTGGCCCAATTTCCCTCAATGGCTCTGTTGTTGGGAAATTCGACCCACCTAACAATCTTGCTGTTAAAAGCCCCAAAAATAGCTGAAATCACCAACAAAACTCCTCTCCATACTCCTCAAGTTTCAGCCCCGAACTCCCTTCTCTCCTCAACCCCCAAGTGTGACTCCTCCAAGGACTGTGCAGTGTCTGCATTGCTGCTATTGGAACCTCCATCAAACTTGCACTTCATTGCTTCTGGATCGAACTGGAATGGATTAGACTCCCTCCTTAGGTTGGCACTCGAAGTCCACTGAAGAAAGGGTTGATATTTCTACTTGGAAACACTCTTGTGTAAACAACACTTGCAGACTTGCCTTCAGCTCAAGTGTGCTAGTCTAAGACAATTCTCAAATAATCATGAATGACCAAAATGAGTGCCTCTTCGTCTTTTTGTCAAAGAACCTCCAAAATTCCCATTGGGCCCAACTCAACTTTCCCCCACCAAACTCGCTCCAATGAGTGCGTGTTTCCCTTGTGGGCCACATTTCTGTAACAGGGTTGGTGAAAATTCCATGTAATAAAAGTAAATAAAGGCAAAATAAGACCACGGGTAAGGGACACATATTCCAAGTTGAATGTTGGGTAGGACATCCCATTGTGGGTGTTCATTTCAGTTTATTATGGATAAGGAATTTGGCAAAGGCATTTTGGCACATTTATTTATGAAAATAAAGGAAATTAGGAGAAAAGTAAGGTGAAAGGTCACAGGTTGCATGTGAGGAGGAAAATGAAGGAAAATCATGGAAAATGAAGAAATTAGAGGCATCATTAATAAAAAGGCTTATGAGGATCAATTGGCAAGCTTTTTGTCAGTGTAAGCTCTTGGCTCAAGTTTGCTCAGGTTTTGGAGCAAGGAAGGGAAAAACAAGAAAGGAAGGACAAGGAAGGGAAAGGAAGGAAAGTAAGGATCAAGGAAAAGTAGGATCAAGCAGCTTCAGCAGGAATACTTGCAAGTAACCTTTTGCATGTGTGATTTCCTAGTTGGATTGGACATGCATGGCTTTGCATGTTGGTGTATGGTTCTCTTGTTTTCGATGGCATGGTTTTTCCGGGTTATGATAGTGGTTTTCAGCCTAGCCTTTCCTTTTTCTATATGCCATGGTGTTGGGATGTTTATTTTGGTTTTGAGCTTTGGTTTGTCGGATGGATTTCAGAATCTGGGGCAGAGGTGGTCTCAAGTTTCATTCCCAAAGGCCTAGGTATCCCTTGACTGGTTTTGGCAGGATACACGAGAAAGCCTGAGGGATAAGTCTCGGTTTAGGCCTAGTGATCTGGGTTTGGATTGCGGTAAAGCCTAAGAGACTGGTCTCGGTTTAGGGCCTAGTGATCTGGGATTGGATTGCGGTAAAGCCTGAGAGAAAAGGAGATGGAAAATTCCTCAAGGATAGTGATGGATTCCGAATGGAATTCCAAGTTTAGTTCAGTTGTGATCGGAGCACTAGTTTTGGTGTGATCACAGTTTGATGAGGGCGGAGGTGGTTTAACCTCTGTATTCCCTTGGTTGTTCTTTGAGATCCCACATTCATACTTGGAATATGGCATGGGGGTGACTAGATGGAAGAAACATTTGGTTCAGCCATGTCTGTGATCAGGTGGTACGTGGAAGTCTCGAACCTGGTCGGATTTTCCTATGATTAATGAAAGCTAAGTTATCTTACTTTTGCACTTGTTTATATGTGGATTTAATGGTTGTCATATCTCTAATATATATATGGTTTTGTGCTGGTGTTAAGCATCTTTATATGACTGGTTCATGTCATGGTTATTTCATGTATTTACTTGTAATTGTTAAAATGATGGATGCAAGACCTAATTGATGTTATAATAGTTCCATGGAGAAGGTGGTGATCCTTTTGGTTATGTTTCATAAGTGATTTCATTCATTCATGCTCTATCTTATATCCTAGACCTGTAGGTTGCATTGATTCCAAGTGTTTGACAGAATGTTAGTCCATGTTGGGGATGCTCAAGCCTAGTCCTGAGGTTGATTTTTTATTTTTTTTTATCTTGTCATCATGTCTTTGATGGATTTCGGAGGTTGTAAAAAGTTATGGGTAGAAGTGCCTTGAATTCTGCGGATGCTGGCACAGGTCTGCTGCGAAGATTCCATGGACGTTGGCACACATGCCTGTGAGAGCGAATCTAGGTTTCTAGACGTTGTCATGCCTATAACATGAGAGCAACCAGGGGTTAAAAGGCTTAAAACATTAATGGGACCCAACGACAGGATGTTTGAGTGGTTGACATGTCTCCTCATATTATTGTTGTTGATATGGATGGGTTGGTTGATGTGTTCTGTTGATTCCATTTCCTTAAGGTCACCGAGGAGGTTGAATCCCTTATAGTGGCCTCTTTCATCGCATGTTTACCCTGGTTGGTCAGTTGCTTGGGTAGACCTAGAAGGAGGAGGTGTTACAATTTATCTATGAGTGGCCCCCACGTACCACTAGTGGCTCTATTTTCCTCCTCTGTCCTCTAAAATTTGGGCTTCACTTTACTCAAAAATGCATGTGGGGCCTCTAAACCCACATTTCCTAAGTGCATGTGCGAATTTATCCAAAATTGATATTTCCCCTTAGCAATGTTGCTAAGTGGGAGTATCACAATCCTCCTCGCCAAAATATTGCTTGTCCTCAAGCAACTGTAATGAAGGATGTTGAAGTATCTGCCCCCTCTCCGAAGTGGCATCCTCATCTAGTAGGTTCTTACATCTCATCAAAAACTCCTTGATAAACCTATTCCAAAGTGCCTCTCATGGGTGTCCAAAATAGCCTCTGGCTCCAGAACTAAGTGCCCCTCATCATCCATATGTGGTAGCTCTGTAGTCATTGTCACCTGCATCCCTAGTGGTTTTTTCAGACAAGGGACATGAAAAATGTTGTGTACTCAGCTCCATAGGGGTAGCTCCAGCTCACATGATACCTCCCTGACTCTCCTAGTGACTCGGTACGACCCATAGAAGCAAGGCTTGAGCTTCTTGGCCCCCTTCTGCTTAAGTGATGACTGCCTATATGGATGGAACCTCAAGAAGACTAAGTCCCCCGACCTCAAATTTCCTCTTTACTCGGCCCCTGTTTGCATAGAGCGTCTGTTGGTTCTGTGCAGTCTACAAGTTATATTTGAGAGCCCTCAATATATCTTGGCTCCCATGTATCCAATCCTTGGCCCTAGGGGCCTTGCGGTCTCCAAACATCACGTCAACAAAAGAAAATGCATCGTAACCATATAGAGCTTTGAATGGGGACATACCTATGGACATGTGGTATGTGGTGTTATAGTAGTACTCGCCCAAGTGCAACCACTATATCCATGCATGTTGTTGACCCGTCACGTAGTTAAGCAGATAACCCTCTAGCCATTTATTGACAATCTCTGTCTACCCATCCGTCTAGGGGGTGATAAATGGTGCTCAAAGTAAGCTCTATGCCCATCACTCGAAACAGATTCCGCCAAAATCCTCCCATGAACTTGTTGTCCCGATCACTGACTATGGTCTTCAAGAGACCATGAAGTTGAAATACCTATCTGAAAAATAATTCGACCACCTGTGAGGCCAAGGATCGAGTTGATATGGCAGCAAAGTGTGCAAACTCTTTCAATCAGTCCACCACCATGTATATGCAATCCTTACCCTGTGTCGTGGGCAACCCAGTGATAAAATCCATCGACACACTCTCCCACTTCGCCTCAAGAATAGGAAGAGCTTGTAGTAATCCAGCAAGGTGGGTTTTCTCACCCTTGTTCCTTTGGCATGTGTCACACTCCAAAACATGCCTTAGAACATCATCCTTGAGGCCCTTCTATGCAAATATCTCCTTGATGGCCCTATAAGTCTTAGTAAACCCCTGATGCCCTGCTAATGGTGATTCATGGGCTGTCTGCAGGATATTCTCCCTCAACTAGGAGCCAGGTACCAAATAAATCCAATTACAAAAGTAAATCACCTTGTTTATCACCTGGTATCGGTCATCCACCACTGCACTGGTAAGGATCTCACATGCAAAATGGTCCTTGGAATACTCCACCAGTGACTATGCCTGCCAATTCGGTGCAATGCTCATCAATGAAAGGGTATCTGACCTCCTAGACAACGCATCAGCTACGATGTTCTGCTTCCCTTTGACATACTCAATGTCAAATTCATATGCCTGGAGCTTGCTCACCCACTTTTGTTTCCTCTCTTGCAAATGCTTTTGCTCCAAGAATAATCTCAGACTGTTGCGGTCTTTTTTGATCTGGAACTTGTTTCCCACCAAATATTGCCTGAACTTGGCTAGCGCATGCATCATGGCTAGTATCTCCTTATCGTAAATGGAGTATAGTCTCTCGTGGGGAAATAACTTACGGCTCTCGAAAGTTATCGGGCGTCCCCCCTGCATCAAAATTTCTCCTACACCCTCCCCTGATGCATCACACTCAAGCACAAAGGATTGTGCAAAATCAGGGAGTGCCAACACCGAGTAGTTTCTCATGACCTGTTTGAGGCGCTCAAAATCCTCCCGTGCCCCATCTATCCACTCAAATGCCCCCTACTTCGTCAAATCAGTGAGAGGAGTTGCTAACTATGAGAAGCCCTTCACAAAATTCTGATAGTAGGTGAAAATACCCACAAAACCCCTCAACTCTGTCACATTTCGGGGCTCTGGCCAATCTCGGATGGCCCTGATCTTCTCCTCATTGACTCTCACCATCTTCCCCAATAATGTGCCCTAGATAGAGCATCTTCGTCAAACTTAACTCACACTTGGACAGCTTAGCGTAAAACTGTTTCTTCTCCAGAATATGCAATATTGTCTCTAAATGCTGCAAGTTCTCCTCCGAGGTTCGATTGTAGATCAGTATGTCATCGAAAAACATCAACACGAACTTTCAAAATTTTCCATGAAATACGTGTTTCATGCAAGATTAGAAGGTGTTTGGTGCATTGGTCAGCCCAAAGGGTATAACCAAGAACTCAAAGTGACCATAGTGACATCTGAAAGTTGTCTTAGGGACATCCTGGTCCCTCACCTTGATCTGTTGGTACCCTGAGCACAAGTTAATCTTAGAGAAGAACTTAGCCCCCCTCAACTCATCCATCATATCATCTATGAGTGGGATTGGGTAACGGTTCTTCATGGTCTTCTCATTGAGGGCCCAATAATCTATGAACATGTATAAGGACCCATCCTTCTCCTTCACCAGGACAACTGATGAAGCAAAAGGGTTGGAGATAGGCCTGATGCACCCAAGTGCCAACAACTCATGGATGGCCCTCTCAATCTCATCCATGTATGCCTTGGGATGTCTATAAGGTGTAGTGATCAAGGACTATATCCCTGGCTCCAACTCAATAGTATGCTCAAAACCTCGATCAAGAGATTTTCCGGGTGGTATGTCTCCAAACACCACCAGGTACCTCCCCAAAATAATTTATATGTATGGGTGTGGTGGCTTGGGCTAACCCCTAGCCTCATAAGTCCACAACTCCACGACCCATTCAATATCACCATGCCTCAAATCAGCCTCCATCCTATGGGCCGAAACAGTTTATGGAGGGTAAGAGTGGATACCCCTCAGCAAAACCAATTTTCCATATGGACCTGTGAACTCCATCTCCAACTTACTCCAATCTGTAGTGACTCAGCCAAGTGAATAGAGCCACTGGACACCCATCACCACGTTGGTTTCTTGCACATCTACCATAAAAAGTGGTTTGACATTGAATAGTTCCCCTTGGTGATTGTCAATGTAAGAACATAGCGAGTGCACTGCATGGTTCTATGTCCTGGAACAAGAACCGAAAATCCCTCAAACTCCTCGGTTTGATGCCCCTCCTCTGAACCATATGTGCATCGATGAAGTTGTGGGTAGCCCCATTGTCCACCAAAACTAAAACATGTTTCTTGTGCACCGTGCCCCTGATCCTCAAGGTCAAAAACTTGGGTACCCCTAAAAAAGATGCAAGGACCCCTCCTGCTGGTGTGAGAGGATCTCCCCTTGGTGGTGGTGGTGGTCCCCTCTCCACATGTGTTGCACTATAATCTCCACCCACTTCCATCTCTACATCATCCCCCAAGTCAATGTCTGAAAAGACCTCAATGTAATGGGCCTTTCCTGCTATGCATCTATGGCTTGGCTCCCATGGTTCCTGATAGGTGAAGCATAGCTTCCTCCTCCGAAGGTCCCTCCTAGTCTCCTCATCCAGTTGCCCTCGCCCCTGGTTGGGTCTCGGTGGTGGAGCCCTCGTGTCTCTTCCCCTCCGCTGGAACCCTTCTCTAGGTGGTAACAATGCTCTAGGCCTGGGTAGGGCATCCTGCAAATCTTGGGCCCTCTCCACTACATCCTGTAAGGTAGTGGGCCTGTTGGACTTCACCTATCCCTTCAGTGGCTCTGCTAGCCCCTATAAAAACATGAAGACCCTCCTGGCCTCTGAAAGATCAGGCACCATGAATAACAACCTCAAGAACTTTGAAATGTATGCCTCAATGCATCTCGTCTATTTGAGCCTTTTCAGCTCCCCAAAATTCTCCTCTGGGTCTCTCCTCTCGAAACACTCCAACACCCTCCCGGTGAACTCCTCGTAGGTTGCCACTCCAGCATGCCGCATTGTGGTTAGCCCATGGAACCACCAGTCATAGGATTCTCCCTCTAAATTCAAAGTGGCAATTTTAATTACCTCTCCTTGCATCATCTGATTATGTTGGAAATATATATACAAGTTCTCCACCCATGCTTTTGTTGAGTTCTTGGACAACCTATCAAAATTTGGGAGGAACAGTCTCCCCATGGTGCATTGTAAATCGATGTCGTCAGTGCAGCTTCCTCCACCTTATCCCTTTCCCCTATTATTACCTTTCAACTAACAAAAGTCTTTGAAGGTAATGGCCTCTCTAAATTCAGGCCCATATGACTGATACTATATGAAATAGTCCCCCATGTGCATCTCCTCTTTCCCTTGTGGCCCTCCAATGTCAGACACTATAAATGTATGAATGGTAGACCTAGGTGGTGTGTTGGGAATGAGGGGTGCTTTGGGGCCATGACTCCCTTAATGATGCGAAGTAACGATGCCCCTGTTGTTACTACAATTTTGTTGCCTTAGTTCCTCAAGGCTTTTGGACAAATCCTACATGACCTTGAGAAGATGTTGGGAAAACTCCTCCTCTTTACTCCCTCTGTCTCCCATGTTATCCCCCTTGTTTTTCCTTTCAATCTCTAGTTTAGCAATCTTTGGATCTGGGGTGATTTGTAGCTACCTCTCTTTGCTTCTGTACCTATTCCTCTTGTAAGTTACTTCCTCCTATTGGTCTTCTAGTGTCATAGACTGATGTTGCTCCCCACAAGTTGAGCCAAGACTATGAGGTTTGATACCACTGTAATATCCCTAAGGAAAATTTATAGTAATAAATAAAGCATGCATAGAAATAAACAAACAAAAAATTTACTCAAACATCATAACACCAAATAGAGCCAAAAACTGCGATGTTGAGCCATTTTATTGATAAAGCATGAAGTCACAATGGGTGCTTGGAAATTATGCACCTGGGCTTGCCCAAGGCAAGCTAGCTAAGTCCAAGTGATGAATATGAAGTCCCCCAAGCATACTACCTAATCTTCCTTTGGCTCTGTGCTGAAATGCCCAGAAAATGAGTTGCTAGTTATGTAGAATAGTTTTTATGGCCTCCCCCGATGCTCATAAAATTCTAGAAAATTATTGACTTTGGAGATAGGCCTGATGCACCTAAGTGCCAACAACTCATGGATGGCCCTCTCAATCTCATCCATGTATGCCTTGGGATGTCTATAAGGTGTAGTGATCAAGGACTATATCCCTGGCTCCAACTCAATAGTATGCTCAAAACCTCGATCAAGAGATTTTCTGGGTGGTATGTCTCCAAACACCACTAGGTACCTCCCCAAAATAATTTATATGTATGGGTGTGGTGGCTTGGGCTAACCCCTAGCCTCATAAGTCCACAACTCCACGACCCATTCAATATCACCATGCCTCAAATCAACCTCCATCCTATGGGCCGAAACAGTTTATGGAGGGTAAGAGTGGATACCCCTCAACAAAACCGATTTTCCATATGGACCTGCGAACTCCATCTCCAACTTACTCCAATCTGTAGTGACTCAGCCAAGTGAATAGAGCCACTGGACACCCATCACCACGTTGGTTTCTTGCACATCTACCATAAAAAGTGGTTTGACATTGAATAGTTCCCCTTGGTGATTGTCAATGCAAGAACATAGCGAGTGCACTGCATGGTTCTATCTCCTGGAACAAGAACCGAAAATCCCTCAAACTCCTCGGTTTGATGCCCCTCCTCTGAACCATATGTGCATCGATGAAGTTGTGGGTAGCCCCATTGTCCACCAAAACTAAAACATGTTTCTCGTGCACCGTGCCCCTGATCCTCAAGGTCAAAAACTTGGGTACCCCTCGAAAAGATGCAAGGACCCCTCCTGCTGGTGTGAAAGGATCTCCCCCTGGTGGTGGTGGTGGTCCCCTCTCCACATGTGTTGCACTATAATCTCCACCCACTTCCATCTCTACATCATCCCCCAAGTCAATGTCTGAAAAGACCTCAATGTAATGGGCCTTTCCTGCTATGCATCTATGGCTTGGCTCCCATGGTTCCTGATAGGTGAAGCATAGCTTCCTCCTCCGAAGGTCCCTCCTAGTCTCCTCATCCAGTTGCCCTCGCCCCTGGTTGGGTCTCGGTGGTGGAGCCCTCGTGTCTCTTCCCCTCCGCTGGAACCCTTCTCTAGGTGGTAACAATGCTCTAGGCCTGGGTAGGGCATCCTGCAAATCTTGGGCCCTCTCCACTACATCCTGTAAGGTAGTGGGCCTGTTGGACTTCACCTATCCCTTCAGTGGCTCTGCTAGCCCCTATAAAAACATGAAGACCCTCCTGGCCTCTGAAAGATCAGGCACCATGAATAACAACCTCAAGAACTTTGAAATGTATGCCTCAATGCATCTCGTCTATTTGAGCCTTTTCAGCTCCCCAAAATTCTCCTTTGGGTCTCTCCTCTCGAAACACTCCAACACCCTCCCGGTGAACTCCTCGTAGGTTGCCACTCCAGCATGCTGCATTGTGGTTAGCCCACGAAACCACCAGTCATAGGAATCTCCCTCTAAATTCAAAGTGGCAATTTTAATTACCTCTCCTTGCATCATCTGATTATGTTGGAAATATATATACAAGTTCTCCACCCATGCTTTTGTTGAGTTCTTGGACAACTTATCAAAATTTGGGAGGAAAAGTCTCCCCATGGTGCATTGTAAATTGATGTCATCAGTGCAGCTTCCTCCACCTTATCCCTTTCCCCTATTATTACCTTTCAACTAACAAAAGTCTTTGAAAGTAATGGCCTCTCTAAATTCAGACCCATATGACTGATACTATATGAAATAGTCCCCCATGTGCATCTCCTCTTTCCCTTGTGGCCCTCCAATGTCAGACACTATAAATGTATGAATGGTAGACCTAGGTGGTGTGTTGGGAATGAGGGGTGCTTTGGGGCCATGACTCCCTTAATGATGCGAAGTAACGATGCCCCTGTTGTTACTACAATTTTGTTGCCTTAGTTCCTCAAGGCTTTTGGACAAATCCTACATGACCTTGAGAAGATGTTGGGAAAACTCCTCCTCTTTACTCCCTCTGTCTCCCATGTTATCCCCCTTGTTTTTCCTTTCAATCTCTAGTTTAGCAATCTCTGGATCTGGGGTGATTTGTAGCTACATCTCTTTGCTTCTGTACCTATTCCTCTTGTAAGTTACTTCCTCCTATTGGTCTTCTAGTGTCATAGACTGATGTTGCTCCCCACAAGTTGAGCCAAAACTATGAGGTTTGATACCACTGTAATATCCCTAAGGAAAATTTATAGTAATAAATAAAGCATGCATAGAAATAAACAAACAAAAAATTTACTCAAACATCATAACACCAAATAGAGCCAAAAACTGCGATGTTGAGCCATTTTATTGATAAAACATGAAGTCACAATGGGTGCTTGGAAATTATGCACCTGGGCTTGCCCAAGGCAAGCTAGCTAAGTCCAAGTGATGAATATGAAGTTCCCGAAGCATACTACCTAATCTTCCTTTGGCTCTGTGCTGAAATGCCCAGAAAATGAGTTGCTAGTTATGTAGAATAGTTTTTATGGCCTCCCCCGATGCTCATAAAATTCTAGAAAATTATTGACTTTGGAATTTCTTCCAGCCGTCATCCCTATTGAGATTCAAAGGTCTTTTCTCGATCTCAAGGGCTTCCCTCAATTTTCGATGGTGAAATTGTGCCACTCTTGCGATAACTTGAGCCTCTTTGATACAGACTTGATGTTTAGTTTTCTCAGCATGCTCAGCCAGGGCTGAGGACTTGGCCCTACCATGCCTCAAGTCTGCTGCATGCTCACTGATCCTTTGAAATCTCTAACAATCAAGTATGGATCACAGAAGTCTAAACTCTTTATTAATTAGATTAATCAAGCAATTTATAATCAACATGCATCTATCAACTAATTAACATCAAAGTTCAAAACTATAAGTAGAGACACTTACCTGTGATTTCAGTTGAATTTTACTTCCTGTAACAAAGTCTTGGGGATGACTCTCCACCCAACTGTAGGCTTAGTTGCACCAAAATCTTGCTACAATTGGCCACCCCCGAGCCCTCAATCAACGTACTACTGCTAGGGTATCCTTTGTCTCACAACACTATTCTCCCAAGAGAATGGATGGTGGAATCATGGAATGCCTCTCATCTTCTTCACCATCTATTAAATAGAGCAAACATTAGAAGGGGAACCACATGCACACACTCCATGTGTCAACATGCAACTTTACTGCTTTCTTGTTTTATTCTTTTGTTTTTATTTTTTGATAGTTTTACTGATTTTTACTATTTTTCTTGTTTTATTTCTTTTGTTTTTACTTTTTGATAGCTTTACTGATTTTTACTATTTTTTTGTTTATTTATATTTATTTAGAGCATGTAATTAATTTCTTATTTTATTTATTGTTTATTATTTATTTAATATTTAATATTTTTATTATTTATTATTTATTTAATATTTAATATTTTTATTATTTATTATTTTTATTATTTATTATTAAGGGACATTACATACTCCCCCACTTTAAGGAACTTCATCCCGAAGTTAAGTTTTTTTATTATTTATTATTAAGGGACATTACATTTATTTTATTATTTATTACTTCATGTAACAGTCCTGGCACCCTCTGCTGAACTAGTATAACCAGCAGGCATCGAAAGTTTCACAACACTCAAGAAATCCCAAGGAATCTCTATCCTTTTTCCCACTTTCGAAATTAGGAATAAGCCTCCTCGGTCTGTATCCTAGTCCAAGGCTGGCCCCAAGGCTCGCGCCTAAATTATACCTCATCTGCCCCAAGGCAGGCATCCAGTACAGTGCTCATTGTCACTGGCATCTTGCAAGGTTGGCCCACTCCCTCCAAAACTCACTAAGGTGCACAACCCCAGGCATTGAAGTCCTTACACCCCTACCAAACTTCGGCATCCCAATAGGCACCTAGCCTAGAACATTAGGCACTTGGCCTCCTCCAGATAGTCCCATAGCCCTTCAAGTACACAAGACAAAGGAACCACTGGCATATGTAGTGTTGATTGAGTTTGTCCCCAGCCCATATGGTGTTACTTATTCTCCCTCGTGCGTATGGGCTCACACGAGATCATCAAATAAACCAACCCTCTCGGCCCATTTGTGGAGTCCTATCAATCATCACACCTCAACATGAAACCAATGCATTAGCTATACCACAATAGAAAATAATCCATATGCCAAGTATTGCATATCATCATGTGAAAATAATTCCTATGCCATGTTATGCATATCATACCCATCATGAGTATTCAACATTAAATACCTATCATCACGTAGTAAATGAATACATTGTCAATATACCTTGACATAACATCATAATGCCTATGCAAATCATCATCATCATAAGGATACATCATCACTATTGTAACAACTATATGAACCACATGTGCATGATCACCCTCATACCATCATATCATGAAACATCATCAATATGAGAAACATCTCAATACTTATCAAATATAGAATAATACTTTATAAGCATTCTTATCATGATTCATCAGAAAAATAAATTTCATTTACTTTACAAACATTCAACTATGAACTAAGATTATTCAACATCCATCTAGGATCTATGTTATCTCATCAGTGTTATTAGTGTTATGTTTTCATCAAGATACCAATTACTTTTTCAATAATCATTTCCACTTCTTTCAACTAGGAAGTTGACCAATTACACCATAGGTATAATCATCTAAGTACATCGTTAAATTTCACATGAGCCTCATCATCTTGAGTCTTAATCTCTCGTCATATATTCTGCCTTCCCCAAGGAAATCCTGGTGAAATTCATTGTTAAGATATTTCTAGTTATACAATCATTTTTTTTTAAATCATCTATCTCACAATTAAAATCCCTTGGTTTTACATCCATTTACCCTTTGGCTTACCGATTCTAATACCGCTATAGGCAATTGCATATAAACACTAGGTCATCATGATTTAATTTTATATCATGCTTAATTTACTTGCATGAGGGTTGATCCATGTTGACTTATACATACATCACTTAACAATTATCGTTTTCATCCACAAAAAATATTTTCTTATCTCGTCAAGTTCCTATCTCAATACCACTTGATTGCTTATCGTAAATTTACCCTTCTTCAAGTTGGACAAGAGATTCTTGCTCATTAAATAGTATCTTTATTTTAGATTTTAAAACAGTTGGAAACACTACTACCATCATTGTCCATGAAAAATTTAAATGTGTGGTGTTCTGTGGAAACAACTTCTTTTAACGCTATGGGAACAACACTTCTCAACTTCATATCTTCACACTTTTAAACTATGTAGATCATCACTATGACCATTACCAATCATGTTTCTCAGTCCACTCATCAATACCCTTAAAAGAACTTTCTTCTTGATAAAACATCCCTTCATTTCCTCCTACCAGATATTCATAGATATATATATATATATATATATTTCTCCTAGTCTTAATTTCCTAATATTCCATGTCTACTAGCTTCAAAAATGAAAACTTCTTCACTTCATTCTATTTTATTAAATTGACTTTATTTTCTCACCTCCAGTCATTGTGGTTTCTTTTCCTCCTCTCTTAAAAGCATAACATTGATACACTTTGGAAATGTTGTTACTATTCCCCAACTTGGGTAATACCCTATAAATAAATTCATTAAGATGGCTACCAAATGTAATCTGCTTATCATTTCCTGTTTTAAGACATCATCCTAATAAAATTGCCTGATCATACATCTTGTTATCCATAATTCATGCATATAGTTAGTCACCTATGGAAAACTTTACAATGTGGCTCTCCCATTAGAGGGAAAAACTATTATAGATGTTTTCATGCACACAACTTATCTCCTCCAATTGATCAATTTTATTACGGATTTACTTCATTAATCTATGTCATCATACCGTCCAGGTTCCTTTAAACTGGCCTTCATTATTACCATGATTATTTAACTTCATTAGTTGATTGCCAATATTTTCTTCTTTATGTGCATCATCCTTAGATAGACCTTATAGTGATACCTCAAGTTATGATTATACCAAACTCTTTCAGTATGTTCTAAAATAGGTTGCCTCTTCTTATTGATTTCTTACCCTTGTTGTGACACTTCCTCTCAACCACCTTAAGCATCTGATCCAAGTTGGCCATAATCACATGAGCTATCATTAGTTATCATCATTAGAAAATTTGCAAATTTCTCCTTTCCATTTCTCCTTAGACAACTTTATCCACTATATGCAATTAACCTTGAATCACGAAACCTCATGTAACATTATACTCAACATCATAAAAATTAATTAAACTAAACTGAAATCATAATGTACGATTTAGATGCATCATAAAGTTTAAACAATAAAACATGATTTAGATGCTCCATAAAAGTATCTATCTTAGCTAAGTAAGCACTCCTAATTAGTTCACCACATGAACCACACTGGTTGGTTCGAAACGCGTCGAAATAAGATTGGTGATGTGATTTTGCCGAAGATTATCTAAACAATATTATGGATCACAGAAGTCTAAATTCCTTAATAGTTCACCACATCTTAATCATCAAGGATTTGTTGTCATCATTAGAAGATCATATTCAGAGAATTGTGTTCTTGCAATAATAGACCAGAGAAATGCCAAGCAAACTGCTATCACTAAAGGACAATGAGAACAACAATCCCAAATAAATAGTGAATGATCAGCATTCAAGGAATGTTATCTCTATGTTTTTAGATCAGATTGAAACCATAAAATAATGACAATGTTTTAGAACATTATCTCATAATGCCAATAGTGTCCTTTCTCTTAAAATTTGAGATAAGGAAAGATCTTTTAGTAAAACAAAACTTGGAAAATGGTAAATGAGATGTCAACTTAGATTCACCAATAATGTCCGAATGAAACAGGACCAAGCAGCAATCCTTTGGAAAATACAAACTAAAAGATATTGTCAGGCTGATTCACTCAAACACATTTATAAACAAGTTGTTGAATGACGGGATAACAAAAAAAACTTCTTCCAATGATGAATCAACGAATCACAAAAATACTATATAACTTTGTTGAGGATTTCACTTTGTCATATGACAGTTAGAAACCAGTGAATCTTTTGATAGTATCCAAGCACAACAGAGACTACTAACAACAATTTGAAAATCCAATTCAACCATAAACTAGACTTGGATAACAAGAAAGACACGGTTATGCAACTCAACTATGAAATGCATGTAGATTTTTTATTGTGCAAGCGTGGAAATGCAGTTAGTGAGGAGATCAAAAGGTTTTCCTTAACAAAAACTGAACCAATAAGAAAATGTCAATTTTATATCAATCTGCTGTTCAAAACCAATGAATATCTTACCAAATATGCATCAGAACTTCACTGTACCATTGCCAATCAAGCTGTAGCTTGTCTTCCAATATATTTCAGCCCAAAAAATACCAATATCAAATACAAATAGAGAAAATCCAATGCATACTAACAGACAAGAATACTTATGCTAGATAAATAGATGATGATTTAGTTAATGAATGACTAATTAAACATTTATCCTTCAATAAGAGCTATAAAAGCATACAAATTAGTGTGATAGAAAAAAATTAGACCAAAAATAGCTAGCAGAAAATGCCAGTAAAAAAATATAGCTTCTGGAAATACCATAGAAACAACCCTACAGATCAGAAAGTTTCTTTACAAAATGCATTTCCAGGGCACAAAATGCAAATAGAAACTTAATGTCTCATCTAACATAACAATGATATGAATGTTCTAATTACTAGAAAAAGAGTTCAGAAGGCCCTTTCTCACTCCTGTTCATAATACATATTGTACATTTGCATACCAGTCCAAATGCATGGTAAAAGGATGTCATTTTGACAGAACAGGCAAAAGCACATAAAAAATCTAGAAGCACATGAATTACAAAACTACAAAAGTTGAAAAAGATTAAAAAAAAAAATAAGCAGCAACATAGATACAAAACCATCTTCTTATATCGCCAGTTACTACTAAAAATACACCTAAACTTATGCTAATATATTTGAACATTTCATTTAATTAATTTTTATATTTAATCTAGTACCTTGAGTCCTGGCATTTCCTTCCTGACAACATGTTACCTTCTATCAATCTATGGTACTTGATAGCACGCTAAAGAGGAAACCACGATAGATGGACGAAATCAACTATTCACCATGCTAGAAGCAAGACAATAAAATTCTTTATAAGTCTTTTGTGTATCAGGGATTTTCTTCTCCCATGGTCCACACAGGAAAAATATTGACTAAAAAAATACCGAACGACCCTAGCTTTTTCCAAAATGCAAAAAAAAAACCCATTGCGACTTTGATTTGCATCAGCAATCCATGAACGTTGAGTTAGGCATTTTTTTGATGAATTGATCCTCGGATATTTTCATTTTATAAAATAAATGAACAACAAAACATTCCCTCTTGGGATCACATCATCATAGGTGTCCTTTTGGCTAAAGACAAAGGTCAATAATTTTCAGGCATGCCGATGTTTTTTTTTACTATGGCATCAATAGCAAATGTTTTCCATGAGTACGTTCAATTATGGATACTTCTCAGTTGGTTTCAGGGAGTAATGTAATCAGTGCAGGGACCTTAGAAAAGAGGTTACTATGAACACAAAGTTCAACAACATTATCCCCAAAATAGCTAGAAACTGCACATATTGACCCAAAAATATCTTCCATGTCTTATCATCCATGGTAGCATCCTGTGAATACGGGTTGAACAGATCATAATTATACACATGTTGGGAATGATAAATTTCTGATGGAATGTTTTGTGGTTTTAAAGTGAACTAATCCAAACTTACACTTACAGATTTCACTTACAACGTTTTTTTTCCTGGATCTAGCATGTGTCAGAAATAGGTGAATTTCAAAACTACAGGAAGTATGATTGGGTTAAGACAACATTTCTGTACCAATAAAAAATGATCAAATACGTTAATGATTCAACAGGTAGACTTTCAACCAAAGTTATGCAAGACTATTGTTTCCATCATGCAAATGGAGCTATTATCAAAACGAAACACGTATTTTCAAAAAAAAAAATGTAATTAGCCCCTGTAGAATTAATGTTCTCACATTAGGTAGAATAAATGTGCTATATGCTCAACGCAGAATAAAGAACTTCCCAGAGTATTACTTGTGATAAGCCCAAAGACTTATCTTATAGGTTGCCAGACACGTCAATATGTTTATCTAGAATCTAGAGAAAGGACAAAACAAAAGGTACAAAGAGGAGAATTTAGCCTGTACTTCAAAGCAAGGCGATGAAGTAACCTTTCGCACAGGTTAATTTTAAAAATGCTGCAGTGCACTGCTAAAAAAAACACCGAACAGATAAACGATCATGGACCGAATCCTTACCAGTTTTGGGAAATTTCACTAAAATACAACGAAAACTACCTAATTAAATGCATCGTGATTAACTAGTCTGAAAATTAGATATCGTGACAGACAGACATACTAAAACATAAAGAGTAGAAATGAAACATAAAGAGGAGGAATAAAATGAGCGATGCCCAGCAGCCCAACTAGACTGTGGGCTTGATATAAATTTAAGAAAAGAACTATAAAATTGTTAATAAAAAATCAGAATGACACTCACTGTCAGTCAATTCAAGCACGTTTTTGTGGGAACCAAAATCTAAAATATCTGTATAATTGGAATAATTCGGAAGAACGATGGTAGCCATATTAAAATTATGTCAATGTTTCGGATCACCAGCTACATCCATCGTCAAGACAAGGATAATGTTTAGAGTTGATAAGAAACCCAATTACAACACTCATTTCCCAAACTAGATCCAATGCAAAAATAAACACAGTTGCATTCTCCATTAAATTACGAAAAGAAAACAGTAAAGTCCAAGTGGTATTAGAGCCCAGTTAAAAAAAAAAAAAAAAACAAAAAACTTTTGGCACATCTACTTTGAATTTCATTCAAAATCCGCTGCAAAGAAAAGATAAGAAGCTAGAAAATCAATAAAAATGAAGGGTTTGTAGACCATGCGCAGCGCAAACAATATAAATATAATTATATAGCGACCCATTTCGCATCTGGAGTAAAAACAGGGCAAACCTGTATCGCCACTGCTATCTGATAAGGGTATTTACTCATTTTAATTTCTGAACAATTAAAAAAATGGGTATTTAATTATTTATTTTATTTTTTCAATCATTTAAATCTCCTCTGAAAACCGAAAAGAGAAAACTAAGAAAAATTTTAAAGAAACAAAAACAGAAACCCCAAATGGGCATGGAATACAATTAATAGCTTCATAAATTTTCCTTGTCTCTCTTACCTCTCCAAAAAAGGGTTTCTGGTGTTCTTGCAGTCCACTTTCGAAAGTCGTTGCAAGTAAATCTTGCTTCTGTGAGAGCATATATATATATATATATATATATATATATATATATATAGATATATAGTGTGTGTGTGTGTGTGTGTGTGTGTGTATATAGCCTACTGTTGTATATAGATTCAACTGAGATTTAAGCTCTGCTTTGGCTTTGGCTTTTCGATTAAAATATTTTTATGAATCTTTGATTTTATTTTTCAATAAAATAATCTTATCGATAATTATTGTAAAAAATAAAAAATGATAATACGATTTTTCTTCATTAAATTTTTTTTAGAGAATATTTTCTCATGAAAGTAGTAAATATCAAGAAATAATCAAAATTCTCTACATTAAAATGTCCATATGCCCTAAGTGTTTGAGCCTAAGCCCTGATACCATATGTAACAGTCCAAAATAAACATGTAATTAATTAGATTAATCAAGCAATTTATAATCAACATGCAATTATCAACTAATAAACATCAAAGTTCAAAAATACAAGTAGAGACACTTACAAGTGATTTCAATTGAATTTTACTACCTGCAACAAAGTCTTGGGGATGACTCTCCACCCAACTGTAGGCTCAGCTGCACCAAAATCTTGCTACAGCTAGCCACCCCCGAGCCCTCAATCAACATACTACTGCCAGGGTATCCTTTGTCTCACAACACTATTCTCCCAAGAGAATGGATGTTGGAATCATGAAATGATGGAATGCATCTCATCTTCCTCACCATCTATGAAATATAACAAACATTAGAAGGGGAACCACATGCACACACTCCATGTGTCAACATGCAACTTTACTGCTTTTTTGTTTTATTCTTTTGTTTTTACTTTTAATAGTTTTACTGATTTTTACTATTTTTCTTGTTTTATTTCTTTTGTTTTTACTTTTTGATAGCTTTACTGATTTTTACTATTTTTCTGTTTATTTATATTTATTTAGAGCATGTAATTAATTTATTAATTAATTTATTGTTTATTATTATTATTTATTGTTTATTATTTATTATTAAGGGACATTACATAAATAAATTATCAATTTCATTATAACTTATATTATTTGTATTTATAAAAACTTTGCCTCTATATTATATTTATTAAAATTCTAAGTTATTGTAAAGTTAGTAAATAACCTAAATTATATTAAAATAAAAAATATATATAATAATAAATTAATTTGCTCAAAAGGGATAACCCATAAAAGTTGTACGAACTTTTCTCATTGGCTATATACAAATTAAAAAGCCTTCTAATACTAAATCATTCCTATTTTTAGCTTTAAACAAATTAATGAATGATGACACATAGTTATAAAATAAATTAATATCTACATATCAGTCTAGATCCATCTTAACTTTGGATCTATCAAGCACCAAGAGGGATCAAATGTAGTTTCAATTATTAATTTTATGTTTTTTATTTTATTTTATTTTTTTTTTATATAATTTGATTGAGTCAAAATGTTTTATTGATAATTATAATTATTATTTTATTTTTATGTAATTCTATTTATTTATTTTATTTTATTTTTTCTTTTATGTAATTTGATGGAGTCAAAATGTTTTATTGATAATTATAATTATAATTTTATTTTATTTTATTTTTATGTAAATCTTTACCAGACTGGGATCCTCTCGAAATGATGTAAAGGACCAACCTAGATCCATCTTAAGAGGATCAAATATCTTTTCACTTTAAAAGAGGTTTGCATCTCGAGATATTTGATCTCTCTCTGTGTTAGTGTGGGTATCTTCATCCCTTCGTCAGTGATCAAATTCTCTTGTTGCACGCATGTTAGGTGTCTCGCTCAGTCAGCTGCATTCCATTAGGATCATGGATCATCTGACGGTAGTGGCTTGTTGTATATTTTCCCCTCATGCCATTTACCTGCTGGCACATTACCATTCATCTAGATCGTCTGCAGTCAATTTTTTGTTTTTAAATATGCAAGAGTCATTTTTAGGGTTTCAGATTCATTAGGTCTAGGGTTTCGTCAAAAAGGTCTTCAAAATGTTCAATAACGGTCAGCCGACGCATGAGGAGGTTGAATAAAGTTCCAGTACCAATAAATTCCATAATCACATGCTCAGAAATGTATTTTTCCTCAAAACCCTGTTTTGAGGAAAAACAGAGTATTCTATGTTTTCATGTATAAAATTTGGTGTAATTTCAATTTTTCACATGTAATAGCTTCAGTGGCAACCCTGGTCACCTTTCCAAACTTTAGCATCTCCATCACCTGCAAGGCAAACAAAAAGTTAAGTCATTCAGTTCAGAAAAGGCAAAATGAAGCAAAACTGCCTAAAAACAGAGTTTAAAAAGAAAGTGTCCAATGTAAACATTACAAAAGTGGGTTTTATGAGTGAAAAATTAAAGTTTCTTGTATATAAGCCATTTCTTGTGTTTGAAAAACTCATTTGCATCCAAAAGATAAAGAGGAACTCAGAGCAAAGTTGTGGAGGGAAAATCGCAGCAAACAGTTAAAATTTCAGGGGCGCGGCGCATTGGGTCACTGGCGCGGTGCATAGGGCTGGCGCGGCGCATTGGGCCGCCCTCCACAGTGCAAAAACTACACTGGCGCGGCGCATACAACAGGCGCGTCGCAGGCCGTTTTCACCCACGAAACTCATCCCAATGCTAAATTCGCTCGGTTGCCACCTGTCCAAAGTAAGTCAAACAATCTTCCAATGCCAATGAATGTGTGTCTTAAGATGTTTATGATGATTTTGTGAAAAAATTTTCAAACCCTACCTCCTTGCAATTTTTTCTCAAAAAACAATTGCTTAGGGTTTGTAGTTGTGTTTTTGTTGTCAAGTCCACTCCATCACCCCCTCACCCTTTGATTCCCTGATTTGTTTTCTGGTTTCATTAACTCATTCCACTATCCCCATATCCCTAAATTCATTCACCCCCTATCCCCAATTCCCACTATCCCAAACCTTAGCTACAAATTCCTAAACCCCAATTGCTATCCCAAAGCCTAATAACTGTCCCTAAAACCCTTCTATTCCCCAAATTCCAGTCAGCAACATTCCCAAAACCCCTCTTACCCTCTCCCCTCACAGTCCCTCATACATTTTCATACATTTGGCAGCAAAAAATCAAAGGCACCTAAAATATCTTCATACTCATCTAAGACAACTCAAACATTTGGTGAACATGGAATCTGATCCTTTCTATGACCGAGATGAGGAGACACACAATGACTCTCCTAGAGAAATGCATGCACCAAGAAGACCTCACAAGGGTGGAAAACATATAAGAGAGGAACCTACTTCACTTACCGAGCTGCAGGAACGTCCTCTTGCTGTCACATGTTTTCAACACCAATCCTGTTGTCAGTTCTGTGAGATGGTTGAGAGAGTCCAATACCATCATGAATTGGCCAGGTTGTTTGTCGTCCATCTACATAATGGCCAAGTCACTCTAGCAGGTGTGACATTCACCTTGACACCAGAGTCTATTTCTCTAGCAACTGGCATTCCCAACATCGGTGAGCAGTGGAATAAGAGGCAACAGATTGACAGGGAACATTATGAGCCTTACATTAAGGCTGGCTATTTGAGACATCTCAGTAAATTTTTTCCTTTCCAGTATCTGAAAGACTCATATGCTCCCTTGATGAAACTGATAATCAAATATTTCAATTATGAGGGCCGGTTTTCTCGCCTGTATGCCTACCATATCAGACTGTTGATGCACTTCACTAGGGTGAGAATGATGAACCTCCCCTATTTTATTTGCCGGAACATTGAGAAGATGACCACCATAGTGCACAAGAAGACTCCTCAACAGCAGTATAACAACATATATCATTTTGCACTAATCAAGATTTTGGTCATGCATCAGCTTGGTTTACAGAACATCTTATGGGAGAATTTCATTTCACATGAGGTATTCACTGCTTCTCAAGTACCTCCAGCAGCTTTTCATGAGACAGGTGAACCTTCACATCAACAGGAGCTTCATGAGACACAAACCGCTAGTCTGCCAGTATATGTCACCTACCAAAAGGGCACTAGAAGGTTGTTTGCAACAGCAAAGTGAGTATTATCTCCACCCAGGGTGGAAGGGGTCTCGCTTTCTCCATCAGCAGAGTAGGTATAGGACAAGGGAAAGCAGCCATTACAGGATGAGGGGCCTTTAGGAGAGCAGGAGATAGATTTTATTCTCATTCAGGATGATTACACCGATTTGGGCTCACAAAGCTCAAAGCTTAGAGAGATCATCCAGGAGCAACAAGCCGACATTAAACATTTGTCTCTCAACCTACAAAGAGCCAAGTGGATTATCAAATATTTGGAGCAAAGAAACAAACAACTAGAGGATCAGCAAACCATAATGGAGCTAAGAAACATACGAGAAAACCGACAAGCTACCAAAAGGAGGAAAGTCAAGTTCACAACACTTGAGCAAGAAATCAATGCTGATCGTGAGTCTTGGTTGGAAAGGACTAATATCCACTTGGAGAGGATGCTGGAGAAGGCCATTAATGAAAAAAAATGTTGAGAAACATGGCATATCAGTATCTGTCAAGGAATATGGTGTGCCAAGCTAGAATCAGGAACTTGAAGGCCAAGTTGAAGAAGAGATCAAGGAGGCAAAAAGCGCAAGATAAACTTTAGATCTTGGCCAAGGCTTCCTTGGCCCAACATAGCACCTAATGGAGGACACTCAGCCCAAATTTCAAAAAATTTGGGGCACTTTTTGTAATTTTGGAAATTTTGCCTTAAAAAACAAAGTTTTCTGCCCAATGCGCCGTGCCACCCAGCGCTCGCTTTTGATGGAGGCATAATTTTGAGGAAAACTCAACATATTTGGATTTTTCATGAAAAAGTATGCATGTTCAAAAATGGACAAGAAATTTTGACAGGTTTTGGACTTCCAAAAAGGTCAAAAACACCCCAAAAATGACTTTTCTGCCCCTTTTTTGACACACAGGAAGCAGTGTTGGAAGAACTCAATTTTGGAGGGGAAAATGGAGGCCAAATTCAAAAATTCCACCTGTGTTGGAAAGTAGACAGGTAAACCTTTCCAAAAAGCCCACTTGGAGCAAATTTGGACACTGGGAAGGCCTCCAAAATCAGCTACAAAAAGGCACTACGCATAGGGAAATCGGCGCGACGCATTGGAGGAATTTTTGCTCAGTTTGACCAAAAATACTCTGTTTTTCGCCTAGTTTCTTGACAATTTGACTTTTCTCCTTCTAATTGTCAAAATCATGATGTAATTGATATGATGGATTTTGATGTAATTATGCTAAATTTTCACTCATAGAGGTAGATTCATCCATCAAAAGGTAGTTTGCAACTGAATGAATCAGTTTCCTAGTTTTTAGAGGCAAGCTGTTCCACTGCCTACTTTTTAGTTGTCAGTTTATATTTTGTTGGAACAACTCCTAATATTATGAGCTCGACCCCTAGAGGCTAGGATGAGTTGTTGGTTGCATATATCTTGTAATTTTTCAGTCATTAGCATGGTTGGACTTTTGGGAAAGCTTGGAGCTTATTGTATACTCATTTCAGTAGTTTGGCTAAGGAATAGACTAGTGGTTTGCAGCACTTTATGGGATACATGTGGCATCTTGCTTTGGTATTGTGCTTTCTTTTGTAATTGCAAGTTTACATGTGATTTTTGTATACCATTATCTCTCTTCGCTTCATCTTAACTAAATCAAACAAGGATAAAGGTAGAATACATTGAGAATGCAGTGCTCTACCTAGGGTTGGTTTAGTTATCTATGTTTTCAACTGTTTGAAAAGGATCCCTGAGTTTTTCATGCCCTTTTCAACTTCTCACCTGTCTAAAATCTCTCCATCTCACTCAATTTGAAGTACCAAATCACTTGCCTACCTTGCCCCATAGAGATCTCTGCAAAACTGAGTCTCATTCCTTGGACCCAAATCTGCCTTTCACATTTGAGCCAACAAAACATCATCAAATTCAATCAAACATCTCTGCACATATACCTAGCCTAAAATCAGTCATTACATCAATCATCTCAAGCTTCATAGACCATCTTTTCTGAGATTGACAAGGAGAGAGCCCTCTCCCGACCTGGTAGGGCTAGCTACCAGGTTAAGCGTGGTTTGATGTTACCCTAGATCCTACCTTTCTCAGCCTGAGGTAGATTTAGGCCCTAACATAGTGGCGACCATACTGGGGAGACGAAAAGTGTGTTGTTTGCTTTATAAACTATAGACAGAGCCTGAAGTTAGCTAGGTAGCCTTCGAAACGGTCTTGCTTTGCATTAGCGAAAGTAGATGAATGCTGCTTCAGTCAATCTCCGGTCTAGTTTATGAACTGAACATCTGGTTTCCTCAGCAAAATATAATCAAGTTCAGATCTGATTGTTGATGGTGGACAATGATCAGACACCGCAAGGCTAAAATCATTCACCTGGCGACTCTAAATCAGTTTTGAGATCAGATTCAAGGACTCCACTGAAGGATGAATCTGAACAACAAAAACATGAAAGGACAATATGGAAAGATCAGGTATTCAAGTTGGAATTTCATCCAAGACATTTGTTCTTTGTTATAAATTATTTCTTCTATTTTCCCGAGAATGTCAAGAAGGCTTTGCAAAGTATATTGTATTTGAGAAGAGATCCTCAGCCTGCATTTGATTCCTTCCCTTTGAAGATTGTAAATACCAAGGAATTGCATGCCTTTGAGCTTGATCAAGACCCTTTTTTGAATCTTGTGATGACCGTCTTCAAACTGATGAGCCTCAAGAGACCAAGACTGATTCTACAGCTTCTATACATACCCCACTACCTTGTAAAATTCTAGATCGATACAAGCCTATGATTTTACCTCATATATCCCATGCTTTCCCTAAAAATCATGATCTATATCTACCAAGATTTGATGGTGAACGCGACAATATCACTGCTGAGAGACATGTTTTGAATTTTGAGTCTTTTATTGATCTTTTTGAAGTTGATGAAGAGGATGTCAGAATTAGGCTTTTTGCTCTTTCTTTGCAAGGCAAAGTCAAGAGTTGGTTCAAAACCCTACCTGATGTGAGCATCTCATATTTCCTGCAGTTCGTCAAAGTTTTCCTCGACAAGTGGGTGGTCAAACAGAACCATTTCTTGATTATAGAAGAGTATAACCAACTGAAAAGATTGCCAGGGGAGATAGTACAATAGTTTTCTGCTAGGTTTAACCAAGTCTCTTTTTCGATGCCGGTTAATATAAGACCTCCTCTTGGATCCGCTCTCTTGCACTACCCGGGTGCCTTTGATCCGGAAATGGAGTTTCACTTGAGAGAAAGGAATCTTGCAACACTTGAAGAGATGCAGCACAGTGCAGTAGATGTAGAGGCTCATTTGCTGATCCGAAGGGCAAAGTTGAAAGAACAAGAGATGAAAAACATAGATTCGGAGGAATCGACACCTCTAGAGGTAAAGCTTGACATTTTGGTAAGTACAGTGGAAGAGATGATGTAAAGGATCATCACAAGGAATGAGTATAGTGTTCAAGCCCATCGCTCGCTGATTGAAGAAGAACAAGTTGCTGATCCAAAACATCTTATTTCTTATCCCAGTTGTCATATATCTGATAATGATTGTTTTATAGATCATCTTGGAGAAGATAGATCTGTTGATATGACATGTATGCTTGATGATGTGTTTTATACTGACGATTTGCCTCAGTTTGATCAGTATGATGATGATTATGTTCTCCAAACAGAAGTTAATCTTGCAGACAAATCAATAGCTAGTTTGTGGAAGAGGAAGTTCATTTTCAGTAGCTCGAATACAATGTTCAGCCATTACATATCAGCTATGGAAATGACGAGGAAAGTGTAGCAAATTTTGAAGTAAGTGAAGGATCTTTGCCTTTTTTATTTGCTTCGTTTTAGTTCGTCGGAGACAACATTCATGCAATCAGAAATCAACGGTTGACAAGTCTTGATATGAACCTTTTTTAGGGCAATGAAAACCTTGTTCAAGACTTCTCATATCCAGATTTGCAGCCCCTGAATGCCATTGAATGTCAAGTTGCAGATGAGGACTTGGAAGCTGACACATACAATCAATTGATGCAAGATGATTCCGTACCTTTCTGTTTTGAATCATTTCAGTTTTTGAAGGGAAATTTGCATAGTAAATCTTCAAATGAGCAGCCTGCAGGGAATCATGTAATCTCATCAGAAACAATAGAAAATGGGTTGCAGCAGTCTTTTCAAGTTTTTCATGATCCAATAGCTGATGTGTTGGATGATTTCTGCAGTCAAAGTCCTTCTCCTATATGTGAGCTTGACAAAAGTATTGATACAAACTTGATCTAGCAGCCAGCTTCTTTGTCATTTTCAGTAGGAGTCTCGTCAAAAAGCTTAGATCAAAGTTTGCATTCATAGTATGAGGAGAAGAGAAGTAATCCATTGGATGAGCTAAGTCCCAGTGTGCATGAATTTCAAGATCCTTATGCAGTGTTTTTGGAGGTGGATATAGAATCCATAGTATTCAATGGACCTGTTCACAAGTTTTCATGGGAGTTGCCTTTCAGTAGTTCTCTATTGTTGTTCATACGCAAACACTTGCAGAGAATTCAAACAGCAGCTAGAATACTTGCTTGGTTGCATTGGTTGTTTCATTTCACTTGATCAGGTGATGAATGAAACTGTTCAAGTAGGTTTTGATGAATAAGCTCTACTTTGAGCATCATTTACAGTTTTTCAGTTGTGTTTAAGTATCAAGTCAGTTTTTAGTTGAGTGAGAGTCAGTTTGTGCCGTAAAGTCGTCAGTTTTCAGTCATGCATTTCAGCTTGAGTTTTTGACTCCATTGCCCAATGGAAGAAGGCACTGTCTGCTTCCCAAAGATCTGCCATTCTTGGCACCTCCAAGGAGCTACCATCCCCATTGGATCCAATGTTAGTGTCAGTATCTTCATCCTTCCGTCAATGATCAAATTCTCTTGTTGCATTGCATGTTAGGTGTCTCGCTCAGTCAACTGCATTCCATTAGGATCATGGATCATTTGACGGTAGTGGCTTGTTGTACATTTGCCCCTCATGCCATTTACCTTCTGGCACATTACCATTCATCTAGATCATCTGCAGTCAATTTTTTGTTTTTAAATCTGCAAGAGTCATTTTTAGGGTTTCAGATTCATTAGGTCTAGGGTTTCATCAAAAAGGTCTTCAAAATGTTCAATAATGGTCAGCCGACGCATGAGGAGGTTGAATAAAGTTCCAGTACCAATAAATTCCATAATCACATGCTCATAAATGTATTTTTCCTCAAAACCTTGTTTTGAGGAAAAACAGAGTATTCTATGTTTTCATGTATAAAATTTGGTGTAATTTCAAATTTTCACATGTAACAGCTTCAATGGCAACCCTGGTCACCTTGCCAAGATTTAGCATCTCCATCACCTACAAGGTAAACAAAAAGTTAAGTCATTCAGTTTAGAAAAGGAAAAATGAAGCAAAACTGCCTAAAAACAGAGTTTAAAAAGAAAGTTTCCAATGTAAACATTACAAAAGTGGGTTTTATGAGTGAAAATTAAAGTTTCTTGTATATAAGCCATTTCTTGTGTTTGGAAAACTCATTTGCATCCAAAAGATAAAGAGGAACTCAGAGCAAAGTCGTGGAGGGAAAATCACAGCAAACAGTTAAAATTTTAGGGGCGCGGCGCATGGGTCACTAGCACGGTGCATAGGGCTGGTGCGGTGCATTGGGCCACCCTCCACAGTGCAAAAACTACACTGGCATAGCGCATACAACAGGCGCAACGCGTTGGGTTCGTGGCACGACGCATAGAGCTGCAAGCCGTTTTCACCCATGAAACTCATCCCAATGCTAAATTCACTTAGTTCCCACCTGTCCAAAGTAAGTCAAACAATCTTCCAATGCCAATGAATGTGTGTCTTAAGATGTTTATGATGATTTTGTGAAAAAAATTTCAAACCCTACCTCCTTGCAATTTTTGCTCAAAAAACAATTGCTTAGGGTTTGTAGTTGTGTTTTTGTTGTCAAGTCCACTCCATCACTCCCTCACCCTTTGATTCCCTGATTTGTTTTCTGGTTTCATTAACTCATTCCACTATCCCCATATCCCTAAATTCATTCACCCCCTATCCCCAATTCCCACTATCCCAAACCCTAGCTACAAATTCCTAAACCCTAATTGCTATCCCAAAGCCTAATAACTGTCCCTAAAACCCTTCTATTCCCCAAATTCCAGTCAGCAACATTCCCAAAACCCCTCTTACCCTCTCCCCTCACAGTCCCTCATACATTTTCATACATTTGGCAGCAAAAAATCAAAGGCACCTAAAATCTCTTCATACTCATCTAAGACAACTCAAACATTTGGCGAACATGGAATCTGATCCTTCCTATGACCGAGATGAGGAGACACACAGTGACTCTCCTAGAGAAATGCATGCACCAAGAAGACCTCACAAGGGTGGCAAACATATAAGAGAGGAACCTACTTCACTTGCTAAGCTGCAGGCCTGTCCTCTTGCTGTCACATGTTTTCAGCACCAATCCTGTTATCAGTTCTATGAGATGGTTGAGAGAGTCCAGTACCATCATGAATTGGCCAGGTTGTTTGTCCTCCATCTACATAATGGCCAAGTCACTCTAGCAGGTGTGACATTCACCTTGACACCAGAGTCTATTTCTCTAGCAACTGGCATTCCCAACATCGGTGAGCAGTGGAATAAGAGGCAGCAGATTGATAGGGAACATTATGAGCCTTACATTAAGGCTGGCTATTTGAGACATCTCAGTAGAGTTTTTCCTTTCTAGTATCTGAAAGACTCATATGCTCCCTTGATGAAACTCATAATCAAATATTTCAGTTGTGAGGGCCGGTTTTCTCGCCTGTATGCCTACCATATCAGATTGTTGATGCACTTCACTAGGGTGAGAATGATGAACCTACCCTATTTTATTTGTTGGAACATTGAGAAGATGACCATGATAGTGCACAAGAAGACTCCTCAACAGCAGTATAACAACATATATCATTTTGCACTAATCAAGATTGTGGTCATGCATCAGCTTGGTTTATAGAACATCTCATGGGAGGATTTCATTTCACATGAAGTCTTTACCACTCCTCAAGTACCTCTAGCAGCTTTTCATGAGACAGGTGAACCTTCACATTAGCAGGAGCTTCATGAGACACAAACCACTAGTGTGCCAGTATATGTCACCTACCAAAAGGGCACTAGAAGTTTGTTTGCAGCAGCAAAGCGAGTATTATCTCCACCCAGGGTGGAAGGGGTCTCGCTTCCTCCATCAGCAGAGCAGGTACAGGACAAGGGCAAGTGGCCATTACAGGATGAGGGGCCTTCAGGAGACCAGAAGACAGATTTTATTCTCATTCAGGATGATGACACCGATTTGGGTTCACAAAGCTCAAAGCTTAGAGAGATCATCCAGGAGCAACAAGCCGACATTCAACATTTGTCTCTCAACCTATAAAGAGCCAAGTGGATCATCAAATATCTGGAGCAAAGAAACAAACAACTAGAGGATCAGCAAACCATAATGGAGCTGAGAAACATACGAGAAAATCAGCAAGTTTCCAAAAGGAGGAAAGTCAAGTTCACAACACTTGAGCAAGAAATCAATGCTGATCGTGAGTCTTGGTTGGAAAGGACTAATATCCACTTGGAGAGGATGCTGGAGAAGGCCATTAACGAGAAAAATATGTTGAGAAACATGGCATATCACTATTTGTCAAGGAATATGGTGTGCCAAGCTAGAATCAAGAACTTGAAGGCCAAGTTGAAGAAGAGATCAAGGAGGAAAAAAGCGCAAGATAAACTTCAGATCTTGGTCGAGGCTTCCTTGGCCCAACATAGCACCTAATGGAGGACACTCAGCCCAAATTTCAAAAAATTTGGGGCACTTTTTGTAATTTTGGAAATTTTGCCTTAAAAAACAGAGTTTTCTGCCCAATGTGCCGCACCACCTGGCGCTCGCTTTTGATGGAGGCATCATTTTGAGGAAAACTCAACATATTTGGATTTTTCATGAAAAAATATGCATGCTCACAAATGGCCAAGAAATTTTGACAGGTTTTGGACTTCCAAAAAGGTTAAAAACACCCCAAAAATGATCTTTCTGCCCCTTTTTTGACACACAAGAAGCAGTGTTGCGAGAACTCAATTTTGGAGGGGAAAATGGAGGAAAAATTTAAAAATTCCACTTGTTCTAGAAAGTAGATAGGTAGACCTTTCCAACAAGCCCACTTGGAGAAAATTTAGACACCAGGAAGGCCTCCAAAATCAGCTACAACAAGGCACTACACATAGGGAAATCAGCGCGTCACATTGGAGGAATTTTTCTCAGTTTGACCAAAAATACTCTGTTTTTTGCCTAGTTTCTTGACAGTTTGAATTTTATCCTTCTAATTTCAAACTCATGATGTAATTTAATGTGACATGATGGATTTTGATGTAATTATGCTAAATTTTCACTCATAGAGGTAGATTCATCCATCAAAAGGTAGTTTGCAACTGAATGAATCAGTTTCCTAGTTTTTAGAGGCAAGCTGTTCCACTGCCTACTTTTTAGTTCTCAGTTTAGATTTTGTTGGAACAACTCCTAATATTATGAGCTCGACCCCTAGAGGCTAGGATGAGTTGTTGGTTGCCTATATCTTGTAATTTTTCAGTCATTAGCATGGTTGGACTTTTGGGAAAGCTTGGAGCTTATTGTATACTCATTTCAGCAGTTTGGCTAAGGAATAGACCAGTGGTTTGCAACACTTTATGGGATTCATGTGGCATCTTGCTTTGGTATTGTGTTTTCTTCTGTAATTGCAAGTTTACATGTGATTTTTTGTATGCCATTATCTCTCTTTGCTTCATCTTAACTAAATCAAACAAGGATAAAGGTAGAATACATTGAAAATGCAGTGCTCTACCTAGGGTTTGTTTAGTTATCTATGTTTTCAGCTGTTTGAAAAGGATCCCTGAGTTTTTCATGCCCTTTTAAACTTCTCACCTATCTAAAATCTCTCCATCTCACTCAATTTGAAGTACCAAATCACTTCCCTACCTTGCCCCATAGAGATCTCTGCAAAACTGAGTCTCATTCCCCGGACCCAAATCTGCCTTTCACATTTGAGCCAACAAAACATCATCAAATTCAATCAAACACCCCTACACATATACCTAGCCTAAAATCAGTCATTACATCAGTCATCTCAAGCTTCATAGGCCATCTTTTCTGAGATTGACAAGGAGAGAGCCCTCTCCCGACCTGGTAGGGCTTGCTACTAGGTTAAGCATGGTTTGATGTTACCCTAGATCCTACCTTTCTCAGCTTGAGGTAGATTTAGGCCCTAACACTCTTGACTTGCTAGATCAAGCATTAAGATGGATCTAAGCTGGTTTAATTTGCCCCTTTAAATAGCATGTATTCCTCATGAACACCATGGATCTATACCATGGGTTCTCAATACCATGGATCATTTTTATTTTATCATTATTTTATTTTTATAGGAATATTTTTATTTTTATTTTTAGTTTTATTTTTTAATTTTATTTTGACCGAGTTAAAAAGTGTGCATTACATTAATCTTTTTATTTATTTTATTTTTATTTTTATTTTTATGTAATTGATTTAGTCAAAATGTTAAATGGGATATTATGTTACAACATCTCAATGAGGAATTTATGAACTTTAGATATCTTTATTGTCAAGGATAAAAAATTAAAATGCAAATTAGTGTTTAAAACATATTTAATTACTTTAGAACTTTGGGTTCTGTGATTCATAATGAAGATGCTAACTCTTTTGGATTAATCATAACACTGTTTTAGGGGAATCAGTGTTGAACCCTCAACTGTGGTTTATCATGAGGATTACATTAAAATTAAACTATTATAAATTGATATGTAATTAATTTTAAATTAAAACAAATTTAATTTAATGTATATTTAAGTTCCTTTTTGTTTATATGTGTGTATTTTTAATTTTTTTGTTTTTTTTTTTTGTTTAGAGGGTTAGATTTAATGGTTAAAACTGAGGAGTTTTCTATCACCAAATAAGGTTTAATTTAAGTGAATCTTGATGTTGAGGACTTTAGGAGAACTTTGTGTCACAAACGTATGTTTGTCCAACCCTTCACCCATCTTCAAGGGCTTGAAGCTTACTATTGATGTGAATAGTGCTAGACCCCTATATATAGAAGATGTTAAAATATAGTTGTTAGAGGATGTTAAAATATAATCGTATAATTGTTAGAGATGGGGAGGAGATTATATGAACCTAATGAGAAAGAGTTGATGATTAAATTAAATTTTATTAAAAGGCATATGAGAACGAAAATAAATTATTAAAAATTAAATAAATTTGACTTCAATAATATAAGAAAGTAAAAATTTTAACTATATGAAAAGTTCAATTCAGGAAGAATGTAAAGATATATCATAAAATAGAAATAATTGTTATATTTAAGGATAAC
Organism: Pinus tabuliformis; assembly: GCA_031772625.1. Classification (NCBI taxonomy): domain Eukaryota; kingdom Viridiplantae; phylum Streptophyta; class Pinopsida; order Pinales; family Pinaceae; genus Pinus; species Pinus tabuliformis. The sequence goes on from CM062818.1 coordinate 1,217,968,204, forward strand.
AAATTATATAAATTTGATTTGAATAAAAGAAAGAGAATTCTTATTTGAAAAAGTCAATTCAAAGAGGAATATAAATTTTATTTTAAATTATTTTAGAGGATGGTCAAAATTAATTAGAATGGGCAAACATAAGGATAGGAAAACAAATTATTAGTTAAAAGGTTGTAGATTTTCAAATTATTAAAATATATATTAAAATAAAAGTGGTTATTTGAATTAAAGTATAAAATGATTTTTAACTTGGTAAAAGGAATGTTGTTTATCATGAAAGTTATGACACTTTGAGGTAGTGGTCGAAAGTATGGTTGTACTTAGAGATATTATATTAATGGTCTCATGACCCTTGGATACATAAGTGGATTAAAGCCTACCCTTATGTCTTTTTTGAAAAAGTCAAATCTTGCTAGCACGGTTGGATTTTGAGGGTTTCATTTTGTAAGGCAGCTAAAGTTAAAAACGGGTAGTAGTTGGGAGGACAAACCTAACGGGTAGTAGTTGGGTGGACACACCTATCATCGATGCAATAGCCAAGTAATTTTGATGGATTAAATGCATTTGAGATGTGATTTCTTAAACCGCAAGCTAGCCCCACAAATTATGGGCATGCCAACAAACACATGCTCACACATATAAAATCTTTTTCCATATTACAAAATTATTTTGTATATATTTTAATTTATAAATATTTATATACATTTTTTTCCTTTTGTTAATATTACCTTAAATTTTATAACTAACTTATATCAAATAAGTAAAAATAAACAAATACACACTTCCACCTTTTACTTTTCTCGCTACATTATTAAACAAGAGGCAGTCGGTAAGCAACAAGTCCCTACTAAGCAGGAAGTGTACCTCGCCAAATAGAACACATTAACTATCTCGCAAAAATATTACACATATTCTGCATTTTAAAGTTTGAATAGATGTGAAACTGCATTTCTAAGTTTGAATAGATCTTAATTTTTGTTTTGTTTTCATGGAAATATTTTTCTGTAGGTAGAATTATATATTACTATTGTTTTTTATATGTTAGTTCCTTTAATCCAATTCTAAATTTCTACAAAATACGATAGATTTATATCCATTTAAATGTAACTTAGGAAGACATAGCCTCTAATCAACCAAAGGAGCATCTTTATCAGGCAAGATCTACAATAATAATTTAAAGATCGTGCATGGGGCTTTCATGAGGCACTTATTGAACACAGTCAAAATTTCTTATGTTATCTAATGCGTCAATGGAAGGTGACAAATGACCATTTAAGTAGAAATTCTTTTATTCTAACTGTTGTAGAAACAACGAAAAAGTGATTTACATGCATTGTCAAATTTGATGCATAATAATTTAGAAACTTTTACAAATCACACTAGAGTAAATTTGATAATTTATATCATCCCAACGCTAATAATAAAAATCAAAGTGTTTGCAAGAAATAACCTCCTTCGATAGCAGTAGCATGATAGACATGAGACATTGAACAAAATCAGTTGACTAACTTCCAAATCTCTCAAAACATTCAAAAGTGTACTCACCAGTGTTGTCAATGGGAAGTAGTCATACCTTCCAAACATTTGCATTTCCATACCTTGACAATCATGAACAATTTTAAGACAATAAAATTTCACTACAACCAATTCCCCTTAACTCAATATAGAATAATGAACAAATGTATATCTAAAAAAGTGTGTTTAAGCCGATCTTTTCATCACACCATTTTTTTTTTATATACAAGGGATAGTGTCACAATTTCTCAATATTTTTTGTTTGAAATTATTTGGAACAAAAAATAAGCAATTGAAGAATTTGGCACCATCACCTACAAATCCTCACATTAGTTGTAGTTATTGGAGGTAATTCATTGTTATGAAATCAGCTCACAAAAAGATAGAAAATCTAGATCAACAACTCCAAAATCAGCCTCTTCAAGGGGGCAAGCTCCTTTACATTACACAAATGAACAATTCTTGAATGATACAAATGACAAAACCCCCTTTCTATATATAGGAGTCTAAGGGGTCACAATATAATCAAAGCCGACATAAAAATAATAATATAAGGGCACAATAATAACAATAGTGGGCTTCTATGGGGCACAATAATAACAATATGGGGACAATAGGGGCACAACAATAACAATAAGGGCTACAATAACATTAGTAATGGGGGAATCACTAGTATTATAGGGACCTAACATGCCCCTATCCTTCAAAAAAGTGTTGTCCTCAACGCTTGAGTAGTTCTGGATGCTTCTGTATATTATCATCCTCCCATGTGGAATCTTCAGTGGGTAAGTTCTTCCACTTGACAAGATACTCTGAAATTGATCGATTTCGTAGCTGTCGAGTTATGGTTTCTGTGACTGCTTCAGGTTCCAATATGATTTTTCCTTCCTCGTCAAGTTCTGGCAATATTGTTTATACTAGGAGCTTGTCACCAATAACCTTCTTTAAACATGAAACATGGAAAAATGGGTGCACTCGGGAAGCTGCAGGAAGCTCCAACTTGTATTCCATAGTACCAATCTTTTACAAACCTTGTAAGGACCATAATACTTTGGTGATAATTTATTATCCTTCTTAGCTTGCTTGAGGGACATTTTTTTATATGGTTGTAGTCGTAGAAATACCCAGTCACCTATATCAAAACTTCTTTCATTATGATGTTGATCTGCCTGTTGTTTCATTCTATTTTGCACCAAAGTTAGGTTATCCTTTAAGAGTTGGAGAACTTGTTGTTGATGCTCGATGTGATATTCCGCTACTTGAACCTTAGAATTTTCTCTTAAATATGATGTGATGGATGGTGGGTGATATCCATAAAGTTCCATAAATGGGGTCATTTTTGCTGTAGTATGGAAGGAAGTGTTATACCACCATTCAACCAAAGGCAACCATTTGACCCATTGTGTCTGTTTATCAGATACAAAGCAATGAAGATATCCTTCCAAACATTTGTTTACTATCTCAGTTTTCCCATCAGATTGAGGATGATAAGATGAGCTATGGGCTAATTGAGTACCAAATGCAATAGAAATTGTACTGGATTTAAATGGATGAGATAATCCACAAAAGTGTGCATACTTGGTAAGCTTGTCAACTACCACCATGATGACACTCTTTCCTTCATACTTTGGTAAACCTATGATAAAATCCATTGAAACCTCCTCCCAACGTTGACTTGGAATGGATAAAGGTTGTAATAGACCCAGGATCTTAATTGTTTCAACTTTATTTTGTTGGCAAACCAAACATTCAGCCACAAACTTTTGAATATCATATTTAAGGCCATCCCAAAAAAATTCCTTCTTGACCATGTGGTAAGTTTTTAAAAATACCGAGTGCCCTCCTAAGGGAGAGGCTCACAATTCCATAAGAATCTTTTCTTTGAGTTGGGAATTCTGACATAGGTATAAGCGATCTTTGTACCATAACGAATCATTTCTCCAGCTAAATGTATCAGATGTATTGGGATCTTGTTATAACTTTTGAATGAGTGCCCACACTTCTTCGTCATTCTTCCATTCATCCCTTGCTTCTTTTATCCAATCTGGTTGGATAATAGAAATGGTACAAAGCAATGCTTCCACATCCTCATCCTTTCTTGAGAGTGCATCTGCCACAACATTTTGCTTCCCTTTTTTGTATATGACTTCAAAATCATAACCCAACATCTTTGTGACCCATTTTTGTTTCTCTACTGAAGATAATATTTGTTCTAAAAAGTATTTAAGACTATCATGATCCATTTTTACCTTGAAGTGTCTTCCCATTAGGTAGGGTCGCCATTTCTTAAGTTCATGTAGTATTGCCAACATTTCCTATCATAAATAGCTTTGTGTAAATACTTTCCTTTGATTGGACGACTTTCGAAAGCAATGGGTCTTTCTTCTTGCATTAAAACAACACCAATTCCATTTCATGAGGCATCACATTCCACAATAAATGTTTTTGTGAAGTTTGATGTAGCTAAGACCGATGCTTGGCACATTACCTCTTTAAGATGTTCAAAGGCCTTCATTGCTTTTGGAGTCCATAAAAATGCATATTTCTTTAATAATGTTGTTAGAGGCGCAACTATTCTTCCATAATTCTTAACAAACTTGCGATAATACCTTGTCAACCTAAGAAATCCTCGCAAATGCTTTATGGATGTGGGGATTTTCCATTCCTTAATGGCTTTAATTTTGCTAGGGTCTACCTTAACACCTTCATGAGATACAATATGACCTAGATATTCCACCTCTTGTACTCCAAATAAACATTTGGAGCTTTTTGCATATAATTGTTTATCCTCCAATAGTTTGAGCACCATGTCAACATGTTGAACATGATCCTTCCAAAACTTGTTATAGATTAGTATATCATCAAAAAATACTAACACAAATTTTCTAAGTAAGGGTTTGAAAATGGAATTCATCAAGCCTTGAAATGTAGAAGGTGCATTGGTAAGGCCAAAAGGCATGACCAAAAATTCATAATGAACCTCATGAGTTCTAAATGTTGGTTTCAGAATGTCTTCAGTCTTCATTCTGATTTGATGATATCCTGAACAAAGATCCAACTTGGTGAAGTAAATTGATCCATGCAATTCATCCAATAGTTCATCAATGACAGGAATGGGAAATTTATCTTTAATAGTGAGCTTGTTGAGCTCCCTATAATATCCATCCTTCTTGTGCACCAATACTACTGGAGCAAAGAAAGAACTTTGACTAGGTTGAATTAAACTAGCCTCTAGAATTTCTGCAACCATACGTTCAATTTCACTCTTTTGGGCATAGGGATATCTGTAAGGCCTGATATTTGGAGGAACACTTCCTAGAATCAAATGAATAGCATGATCATGATCACGAATAGGTGGGAGACCTTTGGGAGTCTCAAATACCTTGGAATTATTTTCCAAGACTTTTTGGAGATCTGGAGAAATAGATGATTTCGATGTGGGAACCTCTAGCGAACATAATTGTGCAATTACACCTCGTTTTTCTTTCTTTAGAAGCTTTGTCATTCCATTAGTGTTGATTATCTTTCCTGGTTTCCTTGTGATACCCTTAATTCAACTTCCTTTCCTTCGAAGAAAATTTCATGAAAAGTTCTTGAAAATTAAAAGCTGTTGTACCCAAGGATTGTAGCCATTGGACTCCTAGTCAAACATCAGCACCACCCATTGGAATGGAAAGAATTGGGCTATTCAATACATATTCTCCCATGGATAGCTTGAAATTATGGCACTTTCCAGAGCAATTTATAGTTCCTCCACTTACAACCATCACTTGACACTCTAGTGCTGGATATAGGAAGAAATTCAATTCCTTGGCTATCTTACAATGAATAAAATTATGGGTGTTGCCCGAATCAATCAACACTATTACCTTTTTCTTCTTGATATGTCCTTCTATCTTGATAGTTTGAGGAGTGGTAATTTCGGCCAATGCATTACAATGATATGGTCAGATTCATTTCTTCTTTCTCTAGGGTTTGTTCCTAGTGTATATCCTCTTCTTTTGACGTTTCTTGTTCCTTTTCTTTGTCCTCTTCACAATCTATGTAAAATAATTTCTTCTCAGCACAATTATGACCTTTAATGTATTTGCTATCACAACTGTAACAAAGCCCTTTTGCTCTTTTTTTCTTCCAATTGTTGGGGTGTCAGCCTTGTAGGTTGTGGAAAGCTAGGGGAACCAACACTTCCATCCTTATAGTTGTGAGTGGTAGGCTTCCTTGTTGCCATAATTTTTCTTTCCATTTTTCTTGCCAACCTGAATGCCTTCTCGAATGAGTCAGGTTCCCAAAGGCGAACCTCATGTTGGATGTTATCATTTAAATTCCCTATGAACACATCAATCTTATGCTCCTCTGGAATATATTTTACCCTTATATTCAATTTTTGGAAGTCCTCAATGTGCTCCATCATTGAACCCTTTTGTTTGAGGTTTATCAATTGGCTAAAAAAAGTGTTTCTTTTTGTATCCTTATAATGTGCTATCATTTCTTCCGTAAAAATTGCCCAAGTGACAATTTGTTGACGAGAGCAAGTCATCGATACCATACAAACTGACTTGGTTCCAAATATAAAGTTGCAATGCGTACCTTTTGTGTGTTTTGCACATTATGGAGATCGAAATATTGCTCCATCTATAGTATCCATGTTACAGGATCCTTGCCATCAAACTTCCTCATATCGATCTTTGGAACATGGTGGGTCTTCAATCCAACGTTAGAGTATGAAATCATGATTAACATTTATTTTATTCTCATCATGAGTTTCCTTTACTACCCTTTCACCATTAGTAAGCATTTCTTATAGCAACTTAGTCAAATCTATCTTCAAATCTTCCATGTCGCCTTTCAGTTTTTCTGCTATACCATCCATATTAGCGTCCATGGCATTCATCTTAGATTCCATGCCATCCATCTTAACTTCCACACCATCCATATTAACTTGCACGCCATTCATATTAGCTTCTACGCCATTCATCTTAGCTTCCACGCCTTTCTTTAAACCATCAATCTTGCTTCTGTTACCTTTTGTGAGAGTGAAATTTGTTGCACTTGGTCTCATAATTTTGATATATCATGTTGCATTTCTTCCTCTTCTTCATGAGTCATGCTAGAGCTTTTAGTTTGCTTACTAGGTGTTTCCATTTTCTTTCTTTGGGGCATCAATTAATGATAATTATGCTTCACTATGCCCTTTGAACTTCAAACTAATTTTTCAACCCAAACTTATGCAAAATTTTAAAAAGACTACACCTTTTTTTCGCTTTGTAGAATCTCGATATTTTTTTTAACAGGAATGGATAGATTTTATTAAGTGTTAAGAGGTTGGGCCGAAGCCTAAACAACCTCTGTTACATAGAGCTTCCACAGAATGCTTCTAGTCTACACGGCGTCGACAGAGACCGATATTCAATGTCCATGCGATGTGAATACCTTATCATTGATAGTTTATGTTGCGGTTACAAAGGGATACATGAGGACGATGCACAAGGAGTAGCTTGTGTTGCAGTTCCGATTCTTGTTGATAGACTGTGTCGAAGATTGGAGGCACCCGGGATCGAAACCTTCAGCGTAACAACTCTTGTTTCAACAGCCTTCATGAGTATAATGAGCTGATCCGCCTTTTTTTTAGCCCTTACTTGAATGCTGAGTGCGTGGATACTACCTAGGGAGCTCAGGAGTGTTGACCGAGGTGAGAGGGATGAGCTGGAATGAGATCCTAGTTGTATCGCTAAAACATATTTTTTGCCTATGTTGCTATACCAGAAGTTCTGAAGAGATGGGGTCTTTTGGTCGCTGCCTACAATAATTGATTGAAAAACGTGGAGACAGATGCTTTGCCTGTTGGAGGGCGAAACTAGGATCGAATCATTGCCCTGTTCTTGACCAGCTCGAATACTTCTCAGTTATGGAATAGGTTTCCATACAGTTGCTTCATCATTTTTTAAAAATTATCCTTGAGCTAAGAGGCAGCCCATATTTGCCCTTATGTCTGCTTCCTTATTTAAATTTCGGAGGATGTGGTAGAATGAACTAACAGTGAAACTCTGAAGCACTTTCCTGAGTCTGTGCAGTGTCTTGTTGAGCGCTGGATTATTGAGTTGATCTCCTGTGTTTAATATTTTTATCAGGATTTATGAGTCCCCAAAGATTTGAAGGTTTTCCCCTCCTTTCCCCTGAGCAAGCTGGCATGTTTTGAGCAATCCTAAGATTTCTGCCTTATTGTTAGTGCTTTGTCGTAGGCCCCAACTGAAACTGTCTTTGTTGTGCCCGTCCGGCGAGTAGATTACCCCCCTTGCTCCTGATTTCCCTGGATTTCCTTGGGAGGCTCTATCGAAGAATATCGTGACTTTGCCCTATTTCTTCCACCACTCTTGAAATTCCAGTTCAGAAATCTAGAGCCGCCACTCAGGGTTGAAGCATGGCTGAGATTGGTTTTTTTTTTTGCTGGCGTGCCTCAGAGAATCACCGAACCAACTGATCTCTTCAGGAAGGAGCGTATTGTCTGGCTTATTAGGTTTGTTCTCGATAGTTTCCATCAACAATGCTTTGGCTTTGGCAGCCACTACAGTGGGAGAGCGCAGACTATTTTTGAAAATGGCTTCATTCCTTGCTAACCACACTCCCTAGCAAATGAAATTTGGTATTGCGTACCAAATTTTGGTCCACATCGATTTTCTCTTCAGTGCGTGAGGGGAACGCCCTTTCCAGGAGGTGAAAAGATTAAGTACTGAGAGCTGTGTTGGGGTTTGAGCATTGAGCTCGTGCATAGTCTGCATCTAGACTTCTTGAGTGAATGTGCAGTCAATAAACAGATGATCAATCGTTTCCTGAGCCAAACAACAGAGAGGACATCTATGGGGTCCGATTATTCCCCGTTTCGCTAGGTTGTCTCCTGTGAGGACCCTTCTGTGCATGAGAATCCAGCAGAAGAAGTTGATCTTAGGGAGGCCAAAGGGGTCACAAATCTGTGGATGATGTTCTTGGAGGGCTGCAAATCCCTGCGATGCTGAGTAAGCACCGTTCTTCCCCCTACCCCATTTGTCCCTTGAATGAAGGTGCACGGGAGCCAGTCCCGAGATCGCAGTTAGGAAGAGGTGGTTTTGAGGGTGAAATCTATCTGGGAGGCATTGGAAAGCCCAGGAACTCCAATTCCCATCAGAGTCCTAAGAAGAAATATCAGCCAGCTTGTGGATGTCTTGTTGAATTAACCAATCACGCAAATCTGCAAATTCAGGGGTGAATTTGAGGGGTTGGAGGCCCATGATCTTGTCTTCCCACAGCCCAATTCTTTTGCTGTTTCCAGGGATTCTGTACAGGCGCTCTTTAAAGAACTCCCAGCTTTGGCAGCATAGCTTCCAAAGAGTGGTTCCTTTGTCAGAGACTCCTTCTTCCATGTTGTTTATTGAGAGCCCATGCAAGTATTTTTTAATGAGAATTTGACTTACTGGATGTCGATGATTTGAGAAGATTTTCCAAAGAATATTTCCTCCCAAAGCCAGATTGGCTAGCTCGGTGTCGCTTACTTGAAGACCCACTTCTGATAATGGCCTTTTCATAATGTCCCATCTTACTAGATGATTTTTTTTTATTCCCCTTTTCTCCTTACCACAAGAAATTTCGAATTAGCTTAGAAAGCTGCTCGGTGATCATTTTTGGAGCCAAGAGGAATGAGGCATGATAAATTGGAAGGGAGGAAAGAATTTTTTTTACAAGGATGGGCTTCCTGGTTGTGGTGAGACACTGACCTCCCCGAGCAGTCATTTTCACCTTTACTTTGCTGATAAGTTCCTGCCAATGGGGGGCTTGCTGGTTCCCAGAGTTAAAGGCAGCCCTAAGTACTTGACTTTGTCCCAAGAGGCAAAGCCCGTGAAGCCCAAGGCTTGAGCTATCTGGATAATAGTTTGTTGGTCTACCGCCCAACCATACACTTCACTTTTCTTCCTGTTGACCAGAGCTCCAGACACTTTGCAGAAGTTTTGAATAACATCGTTAAAAGCCCTTACAATTTTAATGGAGGCACCTCACATAAGAAGAGAGTCATCGACGAACAAGGCATGGTTGATTGGGTCTGTACCTTTTATCGCCCTGATGCCTGGGAGTGTCCCTTTTAATTTCTCTATTGCCAGCTTTCGGCTTAGGGAATCTTCCATCAAGATGTACAGGAAGGGGGATAGTGGGCAGCGTTGCCTTATGCCCCTCGTGGCTTTGAAATAGTTGGCCGGCCTGCCATTTACTAAAGGAGTTATCCATGGCTCTCCTATGCAAGCTTTAATCAATTTTATAAAATCAGGGTTGAAACCAAAAGCAGAAAGAACTTGGAGAAGGAAAGAATTTCTTACTCGGTCAAAGGCATTCGCCATGTCTAGCTTAATGAGAATCCCTTGCTCTTGGTGTTGGTGGCTGGAATGAATGATTTCCTGCACCAGGATCACGTTTTCTAGGATATGCCTTCCTTTAATGAACCCCCCTTGGTTGGGAGAGATGAGTTTTTCTAGCAGAGGCTTTATTCTATTCACTAGAAGTTTTGAGAGAATTTTGTAGGATGCATTGCAAAGCAAGATTAGCCTAAAACGATCAAAAGCCTCAGGGTTCGCTTCTTTTGGGATTAGTGCTAGGAAAGTGGAGTTTTTACTTCCTCCCACTTTGGCTTTATGGAGAAATCCTTTGATCATACGAAACAGATCAGCCTTGATGATGTCCCAGCAAATTCTATAAAAATGAATGGAGAACCCATTGGGTCCTGGAGTTTTGTCTGGTTCCATCCTCCAGATGACATTGCTGATTTATTCTTCAGTGAAGGGCTTCAGGAGTGTTGAGTTATCCTCCCTGCTTACCAATCTTGGAACGTGTGTGAGGAAGTTTGATGATTCCTCGACATTGTCCACGCCTTATTCTTTGTACAACTGCTAGTAATGAGAGGTTGCAACCTCTTTTATCAGAGTTGTGCCTTTGAGGACAACCCATCTGAAGAGGTAATTTTAGCAATGTGATTTCTGGAAAGACGAGTTTTGATTTGCTTATGGAAGAAGGCATAATTTTTGTCTCCAGACTGGAGCCAGAGATTACGTGATTTGAGCCTCAGGGATTCTTCCTCCACTTTGAATGATCGGAGAGTGTTGAGTTGAGCTTCTTTCTCATTCTGAATTTCTAAACATGTAATGTTTTGTTGTTCCATACCCATTTGAAAATCGAGTGGCTTCTTGGTGTTCTGCTTTCTGAGCGTAGTTGGGGAGTCTGGTGGCTTTTTTATCCATTCTTTCAAGTCTGTTTTGGTGGCCTTTAGTTTTTGTTCCTACACATAGCTGGGCGATCCGAGTACTAGGATGGACCATTCCTTCCTGACTGTGTCCGTGAATCCTTCCTTGTCCGACCGTAGGGGGCTGAATTGGAAGGGGATGGGCCTTAATTTTTCCTCTTCTTCGAACAACAAAAGAATGGGTTTATGATCAGATGTCAGCTTTGGCAGAATTTTAGTGGAAATGATCTTCTTTTTGGATAGGAAGGTTCTATGAAGTAAAAATCTATCCAAACGAGTTGATATATGCTCCGCCCCTGCTCTGATGTTTGACCGGGTGTAGAGCCCTTTTTTTGGCTTAAAATCCAGTAAGTCCCATTATTGAATCAGGGCTTCCACGAAGGGAAGACACTGGTCCCTGTTGCTAACTCCTCCTCTTTTTTCCTTTGGGTCAAATATTAGATTGTAGTCTCTTGCTAGAATTATATTCTTGGGGGAGTAAGCGTCCAAAAAATTGGACAAGATTTGCCAACAATCTTTCTTTTCTGCATAGAGGACAGGGACATAAAGGTTAAAGAGTACAAAAGTGATCTTACTTGCATGGTGTTGGAGTTCTGTGTAGATCCAGTTCTGTGTTTGAAAGGAACTCTCAAGTTGATATTTGTCTTCCTCCCAGAGAGTGGCGAGCCCACCACATGTACCCCTTGCACTTATTTCTTTTCTAGCTTTTTTTTTTTTTCCATTTTGTTTTACTGAGTTCAAGAATGGCATCCCATTCTATTTTAGTCTCTTGGAGCATGAGGATCTCGGGGGTTTTTTATTTCAATAGGTTCTTCACCGCTTCAGCTTTTAAGGGGTTCCCCAGGCCTCTGCAATTCCAAGAGACTAATTGCATTATTTACTAGCAGGGGGGGAGCCGACCCACCCTTGGGTGGCCTGGTTCTAGTATTTCTGCCTATGGACATCTAAATCGTGCCCTGGCTGCCTTGCATTTTTTGTCTCTCTGTGCGATTTCCTCCCAACTCTTTTCGAGGTCCTCTCGGTTGTCTCATCTTCCGAGGAACTAGAAATATCGCGAGACTTCTTCCTTGCCATTTCAGCATTGGATGGGGGGTTAGAGGCACTTTTTGGTGATCCGGCTTGATGGGGGCTTGTTTCTTCCGGTCTTTTCTCTTCTTCCATATTAATGGGCTGTTGTTTAGCCTCTTCAACTGTTGGGGCTAGGTGTTCTTCTGGTGTGTTGAGTATTTCGAAGGGGTTGCTAGATATATCTGCTCTTGGAGGACCTGTGCTCCCTTCCCCTTGAACCATTGGAGGTGCTCCACTCCCCATGAGCACAAATTTCCCTTTGGTTCTACTGTTCTGTTTGGTTGTTGTTGATTTCTAAACTGAGTCCATTGTTCCCCTTTTGAGTTCTCGGCATCCTCATCTGATTTCTTTTTACAATTCCTGGCAAAGTGCCCATAGCCATGGCAATGATGACATTAAAACGGGAGTTTCTCCTAGTCTAACACTTGTATGTGAGACCAATCAGCCACCATAAGCTTTATAGCTTCAGGGAGGCCTTCCTTTAGGTCAACTTCTACACAGATTCTTGCACAGGAGTACTGATCCCTCCTTTCAGCACGATCTATGTATTTGCCAAGCTTATTGCCTATGGCTTCTAGAGATTTGGGGTTCCAGTAGTGTAGAGGTAGGTGTGGCTGTGTACCCATACGGGGATAGCCGATGGAACATCCTGTCTTGGATCGAAATCCAGAGTCCATTGATTCAAATAGAGACCCAAAGGGCCCATGAAATATAGGCCATTTCTGAATATGAGGTTCGTGTCCTCTACCAACTCAAAAATAAACACAAAGAAACCCTTACCAACTAGATGACTTTTGATTCCTTCTTTAACCAAAGGTCTCTAGTTCCTTTGCACCCAGGCATCAATAGCTTTGGGCAAGGGCTATAGCCCGATGAATTTCCCAATGAGCCCTCGTTCTGCCAGGTTCAGGGCTGATCTACAAGGTTCTTCAATCGACAGGGTAACTGGGGATGGATTCCATTCTTTTAACAAATTTTTGTTGGTTTCCATTTTCTGGGCATTTGTTGCATGTTGCTACAAGCCTCATGAATGCCGTTAGCTTGAGAGGCAATGCAGATTCGACCTTAGGGCCCCCTCCTGGGGCCATGGCGAAGGA